>JAKNSH010331576.1:0-12841 GCA_027790015.1 Cymbopogon flexuosus
TAATCTTTAATTTAATTTAATTGTTTTTTGCTAAACTTATTTATTGTTTTATTCTTTTTCCTTTTTCCTTTTTCCTCTTTAGTGTCATTTCTATTAATCTATCTTTTTACTGTTTCTATCTTCATTTATTTTTATTTTATGTTTTTATTTACTTTTTCTACCCTTTAATTTATTTATTTTCCCTTTTGTGTTTTTCTTCTTTCATATATCTTTTCATTCATTCTTTTATCTTTCTTTATTCATTTTCTTATTCTATAATTAATTATTTTTTCCTACTAACTTTTTTCTTTATTTTTTCCTTTTTTATGGTCTTTTCCCCTTTTTCCTATTTTCATACTTTTCTTTATTTTCTTTATTGTATAATTTTATGTTTTATTTTATATTTTCACATTGAAACATGTGATGTTCCAAATGCCTTTAGTGTTGTTGACATAATACGATTCTCTACAACATATATAGTGTTATTCTATGATATAATGGGAATGTTCACTTGGTCTATATGTGATGTTTTATGGTCGGGGATGTTCACTTAATATACATTAGATGTTCGTATAGTATACATAGAATGTTCTAACCTTCTTTAAGCGATGTTCGTGTAGTGTTAACATGATGTTCTACTTTCATGGTATATATATGTTGTTCATGTAGTATACACAAGATGTTCTAGCCTTCTTTTTCTGATGTTCCTGTAGTGCTAATGTGATGTTCGGCGATTATCTTTAAGTATAGGTTGATTATTGGATAAATTTTTATTAAAAAATTATCAAAATATATCCATGTGGGATCTTATTTTGAAGATTTTATTGCAAGAAACATGATGGTATAATCAAATTTTAATTTTGATACTTGGTTTAGAAGTTATAACTTTTTCTTTACCTCAAAAGGCATAGGTCATGCGCTAATGTCAACAATTTAGATTTTAGCGCATGTCTGTTACAACGTCTTCCGTCTAGCCTATTAAAATAGTATTAAATATGGCCTAATTTAACAAATCCACATAGAGAGTTAATTATTAGAAACAGGGGGTGGTCGAAGGTGGTAATATTGGCTTCCGACTAGGGTGACACCGTGCCGTCGTCCGACCACCCCCTGCGTCAAGAGAAATGTAACGCCAATCTACACAGCGGCCCAAAATCGAGACGGCCCACGACACATACCCCACGCGACGTAGCCTCTGCGCCAAGCGTGGAGTTGCATGCTTAGTTTTTTGTGCGCGGTGCTTACGTGAGATACTGCTACTATGTGTCGTAAACAGAACTCGTGAATTCATTTCTTTTTTCTGTTTACTATTTTTTATTTATTCTTTTTCTAGTGTTTGGTGAGTTTTTTTATTTCTTTATTAGTTTCATTCTTTTATTTTCTGTAGATTTTAGCTTTTGTCGTATTTCTTTATTACATGATTTTTAACTTCATTATATCCATATTTTTATTTCCTTTTTTATTTATTTTTATTTTTATTTTTTGTTATATTTTATTATTTTTTAATTTTTCTTTATTTTGATTATTCTATCTATTTTTATTTATTTATTTTTAATTTCCTTATTTGATCTTTTATTTCTTTTTTATTTTCTTTGTGTTTTATTATTTTGGCTTTCCTTTTTATTTTTGTATTTTATTTTTTGTTCCCTAATGTATTATTGGACGTTCCATGATGCAATATGAGATGTTTGTGATGTAATATGGGATGTTTCGTGATTTAATATGGGATGTTCGATGATGTATTATTGAATGTTCTAGGATGTAATATGGGATGTTTCGAGGTGTATGATTGGAGGTTCTATGATGTATCGGGATGTTCACTGATGTATTATTGGATATTTCAGGATGTAATATAGGATATTCTGTGAAGTATGATTACAGGTTCCATATGTAATATCAGAATATTTGGTGATGTATTATTGGGGGTTCCATGATATAATATTGGATGTTTCCTGATGTAATATCGGATGTTCAGTGATGTGTTCTTGGATGTTCCATGATGTATTATCGAAAGTTCCATGGTACAAGTGTTCATTCTATTATGAGTAAATGTTCGTTAAAAAATTATATTATACCATGTATTTACGATATTACATATTATATATGTAATTTTACATTTAGTAGTATAAGTGGAATGTTTCATGTGTACTTCAGGTTATTCACATAGCACGTGCATTTTTCATTTCCCTTTATTGATCATGGGATGTTTTATGGTATACTTTAACTTGCTCACATATTATTATCTACCTAATATCCAATGATTTATTGTCAACTATTAACACGATACATCATTAACCCATAATATATTCGTGTTATATTTTTTTTCTTCACTTACTGACTTTTTGTTGTTACCGTTTTAGTCCATTTTTTGTGTTTTTGATTTATGTACTATATAGTTTTTTCATGATTTCATTAGATGTCCATATTTTAGTACACAACATTATTTTTATGGGGGCGGATTATTTTTCTTCTTAAGAGTTAAATGGTATCTACGGTGTGGAATGACTTCCTTAGTCCTTAGATCTTATTTCTTTACTACTTTTTATTATTCTAATATTTGTTATCCTCCTTGATTTTGTGCATTCAGCATTCAAACCATTCCTCACTATGCATTGACGTTAGTTTTTTGGGAAGTGCATTCACTTTTTTTTTTTTTTACAATAGGAAGTGCATTCACGTTAGTACAGCAGCGAGTCTGTGCCGCACCTCGCTAGTTGCTAGCGCTTCACAAGCAGGCAGCACGTGCGAGAGGAGTATGGCACGGCACGGCCGCACGGGACTACGCGTATGACATCACTAGTGGGCCGGCCCATCTGCCCGACGAGCGGAGCAGCGCCGAGTGCGGGACCTGGCTGCTTCTTGCACCTGGTCGGACGGCGACTGCCATCCGACCAGGGCGGAAGCCAGCACGCCCCGGCCGAGCCAAAGCCCGGTCCAATAAGCTACTAGCCCGTAACGGTGCCCGCCCCATGTCTGTCGAATCTCTCTCTCCAGGCCTCACCGACCATGCCTTCCATGCATCTTGATGTCCGTGAAGCGGCGCCGCTGGCCGCCGGCCGGTCGTCAGTAGAAGTAGACTCAGTTCACCACAGAGATGTGAGTCTGAGTTCCCGACACTGACTAGGCTGTCTCGTCACGTACCCCTACTAATCATGGACTGTTGCGTTGATCAGAACATCAACAACGTTGATCCTGCAGACTGTGTTATCTTATCTCTATACTCAAGCCTTGTTTACGTCCCTCAAAAAGACTAGAAATTTGACTCTCTCTCCATCACATCAAATGCTGTATCGTATGCATGGATTATCCTTGGTGGCAATGCAGAATTCATGGCCAGGTTGAAGTTACGTGAGATCCTTATGCCAAGGTACTAATTTTCTTTATCAGAATTCCAGATAATATTTTACAATGCTTTGAATACATGGTTGTAGTTTTGGGGAAAAAAATGCATGTTTGATTCAATGATTCATTAACTGGTTCTACTGACGCCTCTCTATGGGGCACAGTTGTCTTTGAACTAACTTCAACCCCACATGCACCCCCTCCCCCTCTCCCGCTCCATGTCCAAGCAGATACTCAGACTACACACTACACAGTACGCGCAGTTAGGATTGTGTACCTAGTGATAATGACAGAGCTACATGGCTTCCCAGGTGAACGGGGTGTCACATTCCCCTTGTTCTTTGCGCATGCGAGGCAATATATAAAATTTATTTGTGGAGAACCCCTGGTGAGACGCTCAAGCCTGGGGCTCAAATGCTCACCGGGCAGGATCGTAAAAGCTTGGGAGGCTCAATGAATGTTGAACCTGGGATGCTCATTGGCGGGATCGAAACGACTGATTCTACCGCTGTGACTTCTCGTTAGCTGGTTCTTGATGTGCCTGTTATTTGCAATGAATTAGAAGTTAAATTAGAGTCGATCGACATGAACAGCAGTTGAGTAATGTACTCCCTCCATCCAAATGAGCATGCAAGTCTCATTTCCCGAGGAGTCAAACATCGCGAACTTTGACTAAAATTATATAAAAGAATACTAACACTTATGAGACAAATAAGTGTCGTTAGATCAGGGCCTTGTTCTCTTTAGGTAGAAATGTTAGAAAGTTAGAATTTCGAAACACTGTAGCATTTTGTTTGTATTTGGTAATTATTGTCCAATTACGGACTAATTATGCTTAAAAGATTCGTCTCGTAAATTAGAGACAAACTGTGTAAGTAGTTATTTTTTTTATCTACATTTAATGTTCCATGCATGCGGCCAAAGATTAATGTGGTGATGATGTGATGGAGAGAGAGTGGGAAAATTTGCAAAGAGAACAAGGCCCAGTTATGAAATATATTTTCATAATAAATTTATTTTGAGACATAAATGTTAATATTTTTTGCTATAAATTTGGTCAAAGTTGATGTATTTTGAACAGCACGCTTATCATAATTGCATATTCATTGGGACAGAGGGAGGGAGTATCCACAGTGCTGTATCAACAATCCTAAAATGTTAGTTTATGCCTATTTTTAAATAAGTTAGTTTTTTGTTGATAAAGATTGAGTTGTGATTTTAGAGATAGTGTTTTTTAAGAGGAGGTGGTTGTTTCTCTTTTAATCAAGCATTCAACACGATTACTACAGAATCTTCATTATCTTGAATAAATAAGAAGTTGCAATGGAACTACCCTTTTCTTTTTTTTTTTTTTTTTTTTTTTTTGCAAAAAACCTTCTATGGGATGCCTATATATGTAGCGTAAATGTTGTTCAGTTGTTCTTATAGGCGCTTTTGATTCTGAATGCTGCAGAGTCGTCAATCCAATAGATGGCGTTATTGTATCCAAAAAGCAGATGCCACCAAGAAAGACATGGAAGGTACATAACTGGCTATAGGTTCAGTAGTGATATGATCAACAACTGATGGTGTCAAGATTGTGGGACTTTTGCATCGGGGAGATGTATTATGACTTAACTTGTGATACAAATTTATATATTGACTTACTTGCACTTATTTTGCCTTCAGACAAACGAAAGCTTGTTCCCATGTGAACTTTCAAAAGAAACATTATCATCTGTCAAAGATGCAGTTGAAATGGCTGTCAAAGAGTGGGGAGAGAAATCATTAACTGAACTGGAAGCTGAAGAGAGGTTGTCCAATTCATGTGAGAAGGTAGGCCTATTTCTGCAACCATGAGAGGTCAAATATTAGTTTTTGTGTGGGTGAGATAACTATGCAACTTCAGGGTCTACTGGTGTTCCACATTGCAGTCTGAATATTCTGTTAAAAGTTTTCGTGTCTTGAGGACTTAATTATGTTTCTTTATATTTCAGGGACCAACACGTAATGAAGTAATAGCAAATTTGAGAAATGCATTTATGAAGATAGCAGATGAATATAAAGTTTACACTGAGGAGGAAAAGAAGAAGGTTATATTGCATATAAAAGAAACATTGATAGCTCTATCTGTTGCTATTCAGTGTAGCGTAGTGTTCACGTGATCAATTTTTATTCAGGTCATTACAGCAGGTGGGCTTCATGTAGTAGGGACAGAGCGCCATGAATCGCGCAGAATTGACAATCAGGTAATATACTATTGAAGATATTGCTGTTAATATGCAGGGTAAACCCAAGATATTGTGCTTGCTACATGGGTGAATTGCTAGTTTGTCCCAACTTAATTTGACAAGTTTTTTTTTTTAAACTTAAATTTGACAAGTCTAGCCCTAGAAAAATGTTGTTTCATGCCAAAGTCCATGATACATGTTTTGAGTGTGCATTCTGCAAAGCCAACAGTGAAGTAGACAAGTAGTTAGCACATCTTTTTTTTTTTACTTCGATCATGACAGAGGATGTTTATAACTGAATTGGTTTCTCTTTCTTGGTTAGCTCCGCGGTCGAAGTGGTAGGCAAGGGGATCCTGGAAGCTCTCGCTTCTTTCTTAGTCTCGAGGATAATATTTTCAGGATCTTTGGAGGTGACAGGATACAGGTTTGTATTATTTTCTCTAGTTCTATAACTGTTTACATGAGAGATAATACATACCAGTGACTTCACTGCATAAAAATAATGTATTGCATAAAAAACACCTTCTTTTGGTATCTCCAACATTTTAATGATATGACTTTTTGATCGTACCTTACTAAATGCCTCTGATAAAGTTGGATGTCGATCTCAAGTTGCATGCCATATTTTGAAATAATGACAGATATTGTCATAATGGTGGAATAGAATGTACTCAAATCCATTCACTGCCAATTTTTATTTGAAAGACAGAATCATTACTAATAGTGGGTCCAAGTGTCTTGAACTATATCCTGCTACTAGTTAAGTAGCTATAAACTAGAATTTTTTTGTAGCAAAAATGTTGAGAACCAAGTGGTAGTTTGGTTGGTAGAGCTTCCAAGAAAAGCCACCCACCTGGGATCAAACCCTGGTTCCCAGGTGCTTGCAGGTTGTTTTGGGTACATCTCTAAAGGTTGGGTACTCCCCTCTCTTAAGACAAAGCTAGGGATGTCTTCTCCCTGTGGTTGAGTTCTTTTTTTAGCAAAATACCTGTTATAATTACTGTAATACACTCGGGTAAGCATACCTGCAGGAGTGTGTCTGCCAATTACTGCATCACTTGTACTAATAGCTGTTGCTCTCAGATATATCCTTGCATGACTTATCCATATGATTTCAATATTTCTTGACAGACAAGAATAATTCTGTAACTAATAGCATTTGGTTTCTCGTTTAGGGTCTGATGCAAGCATTCCGAGTTGAAGATCTTCCTATCGAATCGAAAATGCTAACTAGGGCTCTAGATGAAGCGCAACGAAAAGTTGAGAACTACTTTTTTGACATCAGGAAGCAGTTGTTTGAGTATGATGAGGTATTGAATAGCCAGAGAGATCGTGTATATGCAGAAAGAAGACGTGCTCTTACATCTGACAGTCTTGAGTCACTTATTGTGGAATACGCTGAATTGACAATGGACGACATACTAGAGGTTGGTTATGGTGACCATCTGACAGCTACGCTTAAATATTGAAACTGAAAACAAAGCTTTGTATTTCTCTGAAGTCCTGATGCTATAATATTCTTCTTTCATTGGCAGGCTAACATAGGCCCTGATACTCCAAAGGAAAATTGGGACCTGAGCAAACTTATAGCTAAGCTGCAACAGTAAGTTTTCAGATAGTACATATACATGTGTATTTGGTCAATTGGAATTTCTGGAGATCTGACTGATGAATATGGTCACCAAAATTGTAATCTTTTCATTTCTTTTCTGCTAGGTATTGCTATCTGTTGGATGACTTGACACCAGAATTGTTGGAAGGCAAAAGCTCAAGCTATGAGGATCTGCGGGAGTACCTCCGTAAGCGAGGGCGTGAAGCTTACTTCCAAAAAACTGTTAGTTATTTCTCCTTTTGCTTTCGTGCATAGCAAGGGTCAAAGATTATAAGAAGTTCAATGCAAGTATTTCTTGCACGCAAAGAGAGTCTGGGTAGGTATTTCACACTTAAGAACTACACCTATCCTTACCAAAAAAATGAAAAAGAACTACACCTATCAATTTAACTGTGGTTCTTAGTAGGGGTAAAACCAAACCTGAGCCTAAGGCAAAGCTAGATCTTAGCAGTGAATCATCTTGACAGAAGCTACGGAAAGGTCTTCTGATTCTAAAATGTATATTCTTGTTTATAGCAAGTGCATCTTATGAGCAAGACAAGTCTGAATATAATAATTCATAGTTTTGTTTTCTTAAAATGAAGAATTTGGATGTCCAAATGCATTTTCCCGTTTTAAACCGAGTAAAACTAATCAGGTGAAATATCAGAAGCTATTTCCTCCACAATGGTATTTCAGACTAGAACAGTACAACAGCTTTGATAAACTAATAACCGAGCACCAGAAATAGTGAGATGTAGTTCCTTGTTTCATAACTTCTTACTTGTATGTCAGGAAATTGTGGAGAAGCAAGCTCCAGGATTGATGAAGGAAGCTGAGCGGTTTCTAATTCTCAGCAATATTGATAGGCTGTGGAAAGAACACCTGCAGGCACTAAAGTTTGTCCAACAAGCTGTTGGTTTAAGGGGTTATGCCCAACGAGATCCCCTTATTGAGTATAAACTTGAGGGATATAATCTTTTCTTAGACATGATGGCTCAAATCAGGAGAAATGTTATTTATTCTGTATATCAGGTATGTCCATCCATCTGTCCTAAAAAAGTCTTCTTTCATGCTACATTTTTTTTATCTAAGTAACATTTGAACCATTGAGGTTGGAGTGATGTAATTGGGACTTGAAAGATAGGTTTTATGTTTAGTCAGCAGACAGTTCCCCTCTGTCTAGTTACATGCATGATGCGAAGACTTGGTATGAATATAGTTCGATAAACTATACCTACATAATAAATAATTTGAGATTTTAGCTATTGGACTATCTTGCACTGCAAACTGGTAAAGCATCATGATCCTGACTCCTGAGTGGTCACATGCTTCTTCGCACAAGCAACCAACATATCTTAGTTTTCAAATGCAAATTTTTGGTATTACTTAGCACTGATATGATCTGTTCTGAGTTCTGACTCATCAATATCCTTTAGTTCAGATATGTTCTGATTCTTCTAAAATTATCCTTTCTGTTTTCAACAGTTCAAACCAGTAGTGAGGAACCAAGAAGAGGAAGCATCCCAAAAGAAGGTGTCAAAAAAGAAACTGGACAAAGGAGCTAACAAACTTGGAGCTGCCCAAGCTGCGTCATGATCTTCCTATGAGAAATGTTGCTGGTGCTTTTAGTTGCAGTGGCTGCAGTCTCCACATGTATAAAGGTGGTCAATACGAGTCAGTTGATTTTGGTAGCTTCATACTGGAACACGGCTGTCCAGTGTTTTTTTTCTTGAGCTATTGATGTTGTCAGCAGATCCTGTGCCTCAGCATATTGTTCATAGAATGAACATCAATTCTACTAGTTGTACAGAAATAGGACATGCTCAGTGAAAGAGTTTCTGCTGAACCCACAGTTTTGTATAATAATGCAATCCATTCTTCAGTTTTTGCAGAATTAGCATGAGCAGGTACGCAGAATTCTGAATGTAGTAGTAGAAAATATTTGCTGGTAGTGCCAACTGACTAGTGACTAGAATGATAGAGCTATTCCATTGAATGGATCACATGCTAAACAGCTGTAGAATCACTTGATGATCTACTGAAACATGCCATTGCCATTTATTTCTTGTGTTAGTGTTCCTTCAATATCTGTATTTCAAATGCATTCCCAAATCAATATGATGTACACTTTGTTGAGAAAGCATATATGTTCTTCACTATGCAAAAGAAAAATGTTGATCTCATATGATATGGTGGCAAGTGTTGTCGCAGGGATAGCGGCAGTCGATCGCCTTCACTTCGGCTCGATCGAAGTACCAGTCACCAACGGATTTTGCAATCCCCTGTGCAATAGATGAATATTCATCAGTTTCATCACAGAAAGAGAGTTTCTTTTGTATCTAGACAGTATCTGGTGTATTGTCAACTGTTACCTTGTTTTGAATGGTGGGAGAGCCACCTGGTATGGTGTTCCAGGTGCCCAGTTGCTCGGACTGGCAGTGCGCGAAGCAGGAGCTTATGAAGAGCCCATTGCTCCTGGAACCAGAGAAGCCTTTGACAGATGCTACCATCTGGTCCCTGAAATCTGCATTTTACAAATATGCGTCACAACACTTAAGTCATTTGGATCATTTCCATGAACTTATATATATGCCCAGTTTAACCTTGCAGGACACTCATCTGGGATGCACTGCAGGCCGTGCGGTTGGATTTGCAGGCTCGCCAAGCGCGGCTTGGGTCAGCTCTGTCTGGCGCCAGGCTGAGCACAATCTGACGGACCAATGCAGGTAGGTACAGTATATGTCATCGGTAATACATTTGCTATTTTGGTTGTTTGCTCCATACAGCGAAATCAATGTTCACCTGAATGACGTCGTATGCGGCATTTAGCAGGAACAGTGGCGTCTTAATGCCATCGATTATGTTTTGTGGGAAGAAGCACTGCACCCACACGAGATTGATATTTCAGAGAGCAACCATCACTTCATCAGAAGCAACACTGAAATAGGAGAGAAGCGAGAGCACGCACCGAGGTGGCGTCGAGACGGGCGGTGCATGCCGGCGGCAGGTTCTGAGCAATTCCTTGCATGGCCACGATGTCGCCGAAGTAGGATCTCAGGCTGCGGCCACCGGAGATATCCACGCTGCATGCGACAAGCCGACAGTCATAGGGAAAACCTGCAGTCAGTCAGTTCCTTCTTTCTTGTGTGATCCAGATTCGAGAGCATGGAATGGAAGGAAGTTTAATTTTAAACCACAGCACAGGTACGTACGCGTCGAGGTAGAGGCCGCCGTCGGAGATGCACTTGACGACGGTGGTGCCGGACGGGAAGAAGGCGCGCAACTGGTCGCAGTGCAGGATCACCGCCAGACCCCCCGAGGAGCAGCCGGTGAGCAGCACCTGATTCATCAGCAATTCACAGCATGAACAAAGTGAAGAAGATGAGAGTGAACAAGACAGGGATGCAATGCAGTCGGCTGGTGGTACTTGTTAGGTAAACTGAGGAAGGTCACCGATAGATACCTGATCAGCAGAGGCCATGCCAATGGAGAGGAGGTGCCGGATGACCGCGTTCCAGATGCGCTGCCCACGGAAATAAATCCCGGTGTTCTACAGTTTATTCAAGCAGAACGATTAGTTAGGTACTTAGGCTATAGTACTTAAAAGATGGCAAAACAAAATGTCTGCAAACTACTACACTGATTTAAGAATCAATCAATTTTCACCAAAACGGTTGCTTCTAGTAACATTCTACACTTTGGGTATGTACATGCACCTTATCAAAGGCCTCGCCGGCAAAAGATCCACCGTCGCAGTAGCGAATCTTCACCCGGTTCCAGTTGTAGAAATCTGCGCATACGACGAATGCTCGTGTTTAGCATCTATCCGATATCGGATCGATGCTGATGAGATGAGTAATGCACATGGACGGATAAGCTAATCTAAGATGAGGTGTGGATCTGTGGATCGACAAATTGAAAACGGGGGTCAGACCAGGATTCACGGCGGCGCTGCTGCTCATGATACCGGTGAAGGGTATCTCTTTATCCATGTGGTCCGACGAGCCACGCCCGGAGCTCTTGGATTGCTGGCATGTCTTGACGCTGTTGCACCATGCACCTCCCTGCATTCGTCCATGCCCGGCATAAGTGTACTTTTATGAAGAAAGTTGTAGGACTATCAAAATGTAAGAACAACGTGATGAACCATAGAAGATTATCAACTGACCTCTAAGTTCACAATCCAGCTTCTGCTGCCCGCGCCGGAGCCAGGATCCAAGTTGTAAGCAGGTGGCGTTCCATCCATGCACACTGCGTGTGCAGTATATGTATGATATCTTTAGTTCTTATAAAATGCTATTTGCTAATTTGGGCAAAGCTGACAGTACCATGTGGCATTTCCAACATTAGTTTTACAATGCAAGGTTCATCTGTTCCCATCCATCTACCACTAGTATTTCTTTTGTTAATTCCTGAGACATTGTTTCACCAGATACGTAGGAAAATCGACCAATGAACACTAGTAGAAATAATACTGAACGTCTGAACCTTGAACTACCAAATAAAGTAGCAGTCTTCAGACCATTACAATTAGCACAAGAAACAGCTTAAATCTGGACTGTAACTAGTAATAACCAGCAAAAACTATATAGCTTGTCACAATGGAGACTAAGAAAATAATAATGAGGGTCGCAATCGCATCCGGCGTGGCACGTACCGCACTACAACAACCGAGAAAAATGGCAACGATATGATCTCATATCCAGACCTCCATCTCTCTCCATCCCCAAGAGCCAAAGATCAGAGAGGAGCAACATGCAGAAGCATACATACCAGCTCCGTCGTTGACTGCGGACTTGAGGATGGTGATGGGCACCATCAACGACGCCGCGCGCCGCCGCATCGTCCGACCTCCGGCTCCACCGCGCAGCTCATCTTCCACCGCCGGCGAGGCCGAGCTCGCCACGCTCACGCAGCAGTAGCTGGCCACAAGAATGGCGAGAGCAATGAGAGAAGGAAGCGACGGCCGATCCCTCATCTCGGGACCCCTTGATCGATCGATCGATCGATCAACAGGCAGGCAAGAAGCCAAGAACTCAAGATGAAACTGCGAGCTGGCTCAAGTGCGCCGTATATATAATTAGCGCACGCGAAGCAATAGGTGGATGGTCATGTGCGTGCGGCGTGCCTAGTACTCCACACATTGCAGAGCACTAGCCAGGGAATCAGAGGAGAGAAGTCAATACCACTCTCCACGCACGCTTCGAGACCCGCACCAACCAACAAAAATATTGGTAGTATCTGCATCGCAGCACATGAACCATGCAGACCATCTCAGTTTGCCAGTGAGGTGAGCAGCGCAGCAGGTTAAACAAAAGAGATTATTGGGCAGGTAGAGCAACATGCCCCCGCGTCGTCTGTCTCCGACTGTGCGCGGCCCTCCGCCCGAGCCACCCCCACCCTTCCGCCTTGCCACTGTCCGGCCGGCCAGCTCATCCGCAGGGATTAGGGAGGAAGAGATAACATGGTTGAGATGCGTGTTCTTGTCAGACGAGTGATTTTGTCATGGGTAATAAGTAAGTGCAGTTTAAATTACTCTTGCTTACTACTCCCTCTGTCCAAAAATTGGGGTCGTATTAGAAAAAAAAAGTTTTCATCAATCTGGGTTGTATTAGCTACTGCTCCTCGTATACCATGCGGCAATTGATGTGGCGCCGTCTTCCGTTGGTTGAAGTATCGTGGCATGCGCTGGCTAATTAAGGAGTGGGCTAATTAA
>JAKNSH010331727.1:0-10372 GCA_027790015.1 Cymbopogon flexuosus
TCAAAAGATTCGTTTCGTGATTTAGAACCAAACTATATAATTAGTTACTTTTTTTATCTATATTTAATACTCCATGCATGCGGCTAAAGATTGGTGTGATGGTGATGTGATGGAAAATTTCACTTTCAAACTGGAGAAGAGAACAAGGCCCTGGTGATTTTCCGGGAGGCATGGCTGGTCTTTGGTCGCGTTCGCATCATGTCATGTGTCCACGAGCACGTCTGCACCTGAACTGCCCACGCGCACGTTGTGGCATGGCGGATCGGCAGTTCGTCACGGCCCACGAGTCACTTTGACGGATACCCACGAGGCCTTGAGTCACTCCGGCCCGCGGAAATGGCCCAGGATATGGGCCTAATTCATTTGTTGGGCTGGGTCCAACTCGCAATGGGCCGGAAAAAAGCACCGCGCGAATACGCCATCGCGTACGTGACTGCTGCAAGTGTTGCCGACTCGAAGAGACGAAGTCGGAAGTCGACTCTTATCGCCACTCTCTAGAGACAGACATCGCCGCCGCCGCCGGTGGTTCACAAGCCGCCGACTGCTACTGCACCAATCCCCACGGAGAAGGAACCCGAATTCCACCCCGACTCCTCCAGCTAACCAGCAGCCCAGGCGTCGAACCGAGGGCGCTCGAGCTCCCTCCACCCGCATGGCGTCCTCGTGGTGCCTCTCGGCTCCGGCCGCCGCCCCGCCGGTGGCGACCGCGCCCGGCGTCCCCGCGTCGGCCTCCGCCCTCGCGCGTGTGGCGGTTCCCGCCGGTGGGCGGCGCAGGTGTAGCGCGCTCGTGGTCTGCGCGGCGCCCGACGAGGAGAAGATCACCAAGCGATCGCCCCTGGATTTCCCCATCGTAATTCTCTTGCTCTTCAGCTTACCTTCAGTTCAATTGATTTGATTTTAGCTGCTTGTCCTGGTTGGATTGGAGGCTTAATTTTTGGGAAAGTTAAGATGACCAATAACCGGTTTAGGGATTGGGGTAGACGAAATCGGTAGAAATGACGCATGAGGGCATGTTTGATACACATGGCTAGTTACTAGTTGGGCTGAAAATTACCTCAAATTTAACTCAAATTAACTAAGGTTTGCTAATAACTAGTTGAAGACTTGTCTAAAAGAATTAGCCTTCCTGTTTGGATGCAGAGCTAATTTGAGCTACTTTTTAGCTAGATAGCAATTATCCCTTGGATCCAAACATGCCTTAGCTTTCAGATGTGGGTTCGGCCTTCATCTATTTTATTTTTTTTTAGGTTTTGCCATTTCGTATATCTCCGGTGAAGATACCCCTATGAAAATGATAATTTTTAACCTTACTGATTTATTATGGATGTAATAAGTATCTGTCCAAACATAAACTTTTAATTGCCATAGACTTTCTGGGATTGTATTGCAGCTAGTAGCTTGTTGTGCTGTTAGATATTTGTAGCATCAAATTTGTATTCGCTCCTAAATACTGACTACAGTCTACAAATAATCCCTAAATGTCCTTCAAAGTGATAGAATGTTGTGACGAGCAGCCTTGAGCTGTTTTTGGTGAACTCATTGCCTTAACTTTTTTAAGGCTACACAATGTAAATGGTTTCATCATATATTACATGTTGAGATATATGAAGATACTGATCCTAGCCTTTCTTGGTAATGTTTTTTTTGTAACCAAAGTAGCAAACTAGCGATTGCAGATCTGTTGCAACTTTTTCGATGATTGGTGGACAATCTGTCCAGCCTAACAAAACAATGTTCAACCATGATAGGGCTAGGGAACTGGATGGTTTATTGATGATCTGGGATTATTCAACAATCGCCAAACCTAAGCAATGGCTGCAGCAGAGCCAGATCGCCCTCCCTTGGAGGCTCTGATCTTTGTACTCTGCTTCTGCTTGCCACTCACAAATAGCCGTCTATATAGCCGTCCCTTATTTATATCCCTTAATGGCCAACTATACACTAATAGATGTGCTAACCAATCTCCTATTATTACTCTCCAGATCCTAACTTGTAGCAGCAGCTTCCCAAACAGATAACTATGGCCCAGAGTCAGCCACTAGAGCCATAGTGTACTGCTTTCCAATGAAAGTGTCCACAACAAAACATGACTATAGTGATTTAGATATGATGTTCCATACACTTCTTTTCGCTTCAATATGTTGACATCAAGATTAATTTCTACTGTTGTTTGAATGTTGCTAGGAATGGGAGAGACCAAAGCCTGGGAGGAGACCTGATATCTTCCCTAAGTTCAGCCCAATGAAGACACCATTACCACATCCATTACCAGCTGATGATCCTCTGGATGATGATGAAGAAGAGGACGAGGAAGAACAACCACCACCTCAGGAGGAGCCACAAGAGGATGATCCAGACAAGGAAGAACCTGAGGAAGATGACCCGGACAAGCCAACTGAGTAATTTTCAAATGGCTGAGCTGTGGTAGTGGTAGATATAGACAGTGGGCAAAAATGTGCTACATCGTTGGAGCACACAAGAGATCTCAGTTCTGTTTGAACTGTTTGTTCTGCCGGCTTATATAGGCTCGATCTAGATCATAAGTTTGTTATGACCTCCTTTGAGCTTTTCTAAAGCTATGAAAGTTTTGTTTTACGGATTATAGATTACATTGCGAGCTGTGATGACATGTATTCTCAGCTTTTCTATCTTGATGAGTAAGTAGCGTGTACATTGCAACAAGACGACTGCATCTAATTATGTTATTCCAAAACCTGTGCTCAGTGTATTTGACATGCTTGAAGTTAGCTTGTTCTTTTGCATAGTTGATTTGTGTCAGGTATGCATAAAATAAGTGATGCACCATGTTGTGCTTCTGAACTACGCCTGAATGAACATTTCAATTTTGGACGGTACATGTTTCAAATTTAAGCCTGAAGGCTGGAAGTACAGTTATCAATTTTGGACCGATGCATTTTTCACATTTTGAGCTGAAGACTGGATGTAGAGTAATCGACTTTCGGTCAGATCGTTCTATTCATTGTATGTTGCACAACTATTCGAGTTTAAACGAGAAATGATCACAAAGCAACAGTAAAATTTCGGTATACTCTATTTCCTTGTCAGTTTTGTAGTGTTCATGAGGGCTGAAGTTTCATACATACAGGAAACCTACAAAATTTCTCTCCCATATGTAGGAGCAAACAGCATAAACGACGCTAATTTTGTTAAGCACACTGGCCCCCTGAATGAAACACCAAGTCACCAACATCTACTCCCATTTGATCCCCCTAGACATCAGCATCTACTTTCCTCTGATCTTGCAGTAGGCATACAGTCCAGAGCCCAGAAAGCCTAGTCCCTGTCCGATTACATTAAGCTGCATACGAAAACTTGGGTTCAGTATTCACTGGGAGATTATACAAAGGTAACTGGTGCATAAGAAACAAGCCCTCAAAACTTACAAGATCAAAAGGAAGCCCACCAAATAGCACCCAACCAATTCCAACAGTGAAGAAATCCTGCAGAAACATCGAACAAGAATATCACTACTCAAGAATGTTTTGAATGTTGCCCTATAGGGTTGAGTGGAATAACTGGATGGCAGCCGTACCTTCAAGTTCCCACACATCGATTGTGTGAGTGCAGAATTCAGGATTGTGTTCCAGAAGATAGTGTAGTTCAGTAGAAATGCTAAGATGCACGAAAATAGCAGCACCGCCTACAAGTGAAATTTCATTATTAGTGACATTCATGACTTCACATTATTGATATTACATGATGTAATGGAGTAGATGAGATGGCATTACTCACTACTTCGTTGTCTACCTGTTTTGAGTGTTAAATTAGTATGAAAAGTAAACAAATTAGCATGTGAAGTGACCTCAATATCATCTACAGCAGCTATACTAGACACTAGTAATTGGACTGAATGAAAGAATATTGAGATTCCAAACTGGAGGCACTATCAATAAGTCATCATAATAGTGGCTGAAACATGTCCCTTGCTATGGTATTATGGATAATTCTTGGTAAATTAGAACACGATAAATGATGTTAAAGACTTAAAGGACAGGAGGGTAGTACTATCAAAGTTATCAGCACCAACATAACTTGACTTGGGTGAGATTATGAGAGTGAGTGAGACTCTGACTACACACAAGGTAGTGCTCACATGATTCAGTAGCATGTGCAATCCAAGATAATTTCTGGACTTCAATGATAGGATCTCGAAGATAGTGAAACAAACAGAACACTTTCTTGCAAGTCGCAACCTAAACTTCCAGCCACAGCATGAGTCCAATGGTAAACCGGCTAATTTACAGTACACAAACAGAACAATGTCTTGCAAACTAAACTTCAAGCCGCAGCAGAGTGCAAGGACTAACTAGCTAATTGACAGTACAAGCACACCGATAAAGATAAATAACATGACTCACGGTTTTTGAATTTTGTGACATGCATCCACACAGTCTCTAAATGCCTAAAAACAGACAAAAGGAGGGTCGGCAATGCACAAATTAATTAAGCATGAATCCAGTGTTACCATGAACCCAGGGGAATAAAGGTACGGAAATTCCATGGTCCTCTTTAGGTCACCCTGAATATATGTCAAGAACAGTACTGAAGGTCCACAGACAAGTCCTGAAATCCAGACAGGGTATAAGATTTTAAGACATAAGAAGTTTGATCTTAAGAGCAATCAAACTATTGTGAGAGAAAAAGGGCAATCAAAATAATACCATTGCACCACATCAGGCCAAAGCTATTGAGGCCACTAGATTTTCCTAGGGGAGAAAACGAACATCTGATCAGAAAGATTTTGTAAGATGAAAGAACATTATACATTGGAACAGGAAACTCTTTTACCTATACGGTTGATAGTAGCAAGATAAACAGCTGTCGTAATGTTGGCCACAAAGACAATAGCATACCCACGAGCATCAAATGACAAGTCTCGAGCTCCAGCAACGAATGCTCCGAATACAATCAAAGCCACACTGATAAAACCTTAGTTAACAACCAGATAGTGGAACATTATAGATTCAGAACACTACCAAAGAAAAAGGGTACAGGTACAGCAGTAGGCACAGAAACCTACTACTACTGGATGAAACAAATATACTCATATATATAATCAAAGGTTTATACAAAATGGATAATGTGATCTTACTTATGTTAGACACTGCCTAGTAGATGCATTAGACGGAATTAAAACCTACACTAGCTAACTACCGAACACTATTCATTCATAGAACAGTGTATTGGTAGAATGAGATACAGCGAACAGAGCAAATATCCATATATTTACCTGCCTATTATAGGTGGGGTGTGCTTCTGCTTCGCCAGGAAATACTCCATTGTCATTGTAAACACGACTGTTGTGCGTCGTAGAGTTGTATACATAGGAACATTAACTCCACGGACTGATTCCATCGAAGCTAGCTTTTTACCAAAAAAGAGCAGTAAACACCAGTCAGAATTCAACACGAACAGAAATGTATGTGCCTAATTACTAAACACATTAATCTTGTATGTAAGGGGGTCAGCATACCATGTAGAGTAAATAAGCCAAGGAAAGAGGTGCGGTGCGCAACAATAACCTAAACGGCACAAAGAATAGTGAATCAGAAGGCACTGATGGATCACTATTGGTGAAGGAGATGATCTTTAACCGCCTCAGAACATAAAGAAGGCACGTTGAGCACACCATCTGCACATGTTTGTTAAGTGTTAACAAAGAAAGGAGAAATACACAAATGATAGAATATACAATGTAAACCAAGAAGTTTAACTAAAGGCAAAGGAAGGTTTTATAAAGCTACATTCCATCAACAGCTACCAAAAGATTAGGGATCCACTATTTCCCAAGGATGATCAAAAGTGAATATCTGCGGCACTTCAAGCAAGATAAGAACATTCTTGAAATACGATTGAAGGCAGTATTTGTTGATATTTGGAACTATACGATGGGACAAAATTAAATATTTTGAGTAACAAACTGATTATTATCAGCTCACGCATTTACCACCACAACTGAGGTTCCCATCAAGTCTCCAACAGATTACTTAATCAGTTCAAATTAAAAATATAGACTTCACATTTTAAATTTAGAATTTCCTGGACAGGATTTGTTCTCCTGGTATCCAATGGGAAAACCAGTTACCATTGGAAACTGAACCCTGGACTAGACTAATCACATAGACCCATACAACACTGAGAATGTGAAAGAAAATATTCGCTAAGAATTCAATGGAACACAGACATGAAACTTTCACATGCTCCATCCAGAAAAGTGCATGAAGCATGCATGTCACAAATTTTACCAGAACACATCCAGTACCTGAAGGAGCGTGATGACATTTGCGCAAGGGAAATTATACGAAGAAAGAGCTGCCTTGTTAAACATCACTAGCAACACTGCAAATTCAAAAGTACCAAAATTAGTACAACAAATGGGTTCTGAAACATGGGAAATGAAACAATAACAAAACATCATATCTCTGTGGACATTGGCTATTTGGTTAGAACTAAAAAGGATGGCATCACACAGTGAATCAATGAACTCAAATGTACATATGGTATGAACTTGTAGCAGATTAACAGTGTGCAAGATAATTTGAGGCACACAAGTATAACATGTGGAGACAACATAACTAAACATTGCATTGGTGCACTGCACATGTTAAGGAGAATACAGAACAAACTAAACAATGATCAAGAAACTCGGCTCAACCTGATGTTTGATGCAAATACGCGATCTATCAAAATATTTCAAAGAAGCAATGGAGATTAACATGAAACGATTCAGTAAAACTAACTGACTACCATGCATTGTGCAGAACTCCTTCAACTGGTATTATAAACAGAACATATCAACATAAAGTCCAAACTTGCAGCATAGTTGGGTTATATGAATGATTTTGAATGCAAAAATGAGCTCCAGTGCAATTTTAGTCATGAATGCAAAAGGAAGAATCACTAGTTAAGTCTAACATAATCAGTCCAACTACAGTAACCCGTTCACAGTTCCCCAACCTCCAGTAAGCACATATAAATGGAAGATGAGTTTAATTGTGCAATTCAAACCTCATTCATCACTTAGCCTAAAATCTTCCAGATCAATTCTTACATATGCCACCTAGAAACCTTACTTCATTAAATGGTGTAGTGCTTTCTAAACTCTATTCCAACAGGGTTCTGTGGTCATGTTCAACAAGTGTGCCCGAGCAGTAAGCATAGGCCCACTCCAAACTCCAAAGGCAGATAAGGCACCACAGTAGCCCCATTTGTTACGACCAAAATTCAGCTAGCACTAGGACAGATTCAGTTATGTGACGGATTCGTCATGATGGCAGATTCAGTTATCTGTATGAAATAGCCAGTTCCTACTTATTATATATAGAATTTCATAAACATGTATGAAGTATGTACTGCGAAAATGGTCTCTCTTCCCAAAAGCTCGGTCGTGTTGCCAATAGCACGAGTCAACCATCCCGCACGAACTCCAAAATCACTTAGCTGAATCCAACAGAAAAACGTGACGACTAGCACAAGCAACGAGTCAAACACGTGAAGCAGGTGTTCTCCCGTCCCCAAATTCCCTGACCTCGACGAACGAAACAGCCCACCCCGGATTACCCGAACCGCGAGCAGTCCACGCGACGCGACAGCCGCAGAAACAAGCAACCAAGCAGCCGCTCCAGGGAGGGCGCGGATCGGGAGTAGTAGCGCGTACCAGAGCACGCCATGTAGGAGAGCGCGGCGGCGGCGCCGCGGCGGGTCATGGCGGAGCCCTTGAACAGCACGGCATCGTCGCCGCCTCCCCCTCCGCCGTTGCCCTTCCCGTCGTCCGCCGAGACCGGCAGCAGCGCGCCCCTCTCCCCGCCTCCCTTCGCCATCCCTCCCCTCCGGCCCGCCGGGATCTCCGCCCCCGCTCCTCGATCCGCCTCCCCGCCCGCCCGCGACTCCGCGAGCACGCCGAGGCCGAGGACGAGGAGCAGCAGCAGGCCGCAGGCACCAGGCAGGAGGATATTTCTGTCCCCACCAGCCACTTCCTACTTGGCCCGGTGCAGCACGCGACGGCACGTTTTGTGCGCCGGATGCTCCTGCAGGTGTGCGCTGTCCGTCTCGTCCTCGCCTCGGCGACTGACTTGTCGCCGGTCCGCGCTGCGGGACTAGGACTTGCGACTGCGGATGCGGAAGCGGAAGCGGAAGCTTCGGCCCGACCGCGCCGGCGCCTGCCTGCCAGGCGTGGCCAGCGCGGCAGCCGCCCTTTTTTGGAAGCGAACGGGCGGGTGCGCCGTGCGCTTTGGCAAGTTGGCCGATTGCCGGCTCGGTGCCTGGCCTGTTGCCTCGCGCGTCACGTTGCGACTTGCGTTGCGTTGCTTCGAGGCGTTGGACCGTTGGTCACGTCGGGGTCACAGCGTGTCAGCGTCATCGATCGAACTCGGCAAAGTGTGGGATCCAGTGGGCGGAGATTGGGATAGGGGATAATACAGTGCAGTGCAGGCGGGTAAAGTGTGCGATGTCACCACCGGGCACTCACGAGCCACGGAGCCAGGGCCTGATTAAAGAAGTTAATCCTCGGCGAGGGGATGAGATGATGAGAATGAGATCCACGATCCACCAGCCGGGATACGGTGGTCGTTCATCCGATGGGCGGCGATGGCATACGTCCGATCTGTACGTCCAGCCCAGGGCTGGATGTAGGTTCAACGGATCGACGATCTAGATTGGCGATATGAATGATTCTTCGCGTCACTCATTTTTGGGAAGTAAGTGGAGATACCATGTGCTATTCTTTTTTTATTTTTACATAATTGCGTATTGAGATTACACATACAGCAAGCATGTCTGCCGTTGTTTCTTAACGCTATGTATTGTGGATGCGCAACACATAAATCGTGTTGTTTCTTCACGCTAAGTACTTACTCCATTCCAAATGGTAAGTCATTCTAAAAATCTTAAAGTATTTCAAGTTTGACTAAAATTATTAAAAAAAACTATAAATATTTAAAACATTAAATAGGTATATTATAAAAATATAAGTAACGAGTAATCTAATGATACTTAATGATACTTAGTTCACATCATGAAAAAACTATAAATATCTATGACATTTAAAGTTGTAGATGTTGAGAGACGTAAAACTTTATATTTGATGACTTATGCCCCCAAAATTCAATTTGAAGTTCTAACATTTTGAAATCAAAATTAAACAACCTTAGATGAAAAAATAATAAGAAGATCTACGAGTTTTAGTTGATGACTTTTTCATTGGAAATCATTTATGGTCCCAAATTCCTAATTGAAGTTCTTACGTTGCCAAATACAAATTTAAAAAATTTACCATAAGCAAAGTTGCAGTCTCAACGAGATCTAAAACTCTCTAGTTAAAATGATTTCCACTTTAATATCTAGGGCCTCAAATATTAAATATTAAGAGCTGGTTAATTGAATATGGAGTGAATATATATGTCCTTTAGTCACAAGGGACTTTGGGGGAGGAGCGGTTAGGAGAGCTACCCCCTCCTTCCCATTATTTTTATTCAAATTTTTTTTAAAATAAATAGAGCATTATTGAAGTATATCTCATGACAAAATAAGTTATAACAAAATAAATATAATATTTGTATTAAAATTTTAAATATGACGAATGAAACAAACATGATGGCACGGAATCTAGTGTGACACTTTTAATGGGACGGAGGGAGTACAGGCGAAGCCATAGGTCCCAGGTCTGAATCTTTTTGGATGCATGAGTGCGAAAAAAAACCGTGTAGTTTGTGGCTTGTGTCGCTGAATGTGTAAGGCCGGGGCTAATGGGGGCTTCCACAAATATAATGATCATCACATTTGGTTCGCAACATAAGCCGGCGGTGATAACCATGGTCATCAGGCTACCACTGCTAAGGAACAAAACTGATGATGATCCAAACCAGGGGTGGCGTTAGACTGTAATAGGATTAAAATTTTAAATTGGACATCCAATTCAACCCCACTGGGTAGAACCTTTCAAAAAGTTTCTATCCATATCTCCATTTTTAAAGTCTTCTATTCTATATTGCTCCATCTTCTTTCATGAGCCGCTTACAGTTGAGATGATTGGTATAGAGTTATTCTTCTCAAACATCAGAACTGTCACATGTTGATTTTCTAATGCAAAACATTCAAAAGCACACAAAAGATGTTGCTATGCGCTAAAAAGGTGGTAAAGTGAATAGAAGGCTCCTCCATTGCAATCAGAAGAGTGAATAGAAGGCAAAATCAAATGGCTGATTCGCTCGCCAAACATGCTCTTGTGGCCTTCCAGTTTAATCAGACTAGTTTCAATTCTATCTGTGCATGTGCACATCATGATCTTAAGTGTCCTTTTATTACGGCACTCCAAAATGTAACCATTAACGATGTAATGGTTCTAACAGCAAGT
>JAKNSH010332131.1:0-12716 GCA_027790015.1 Cymbopogon flexuosus
AGTTAACGGTGTTAAGGCCAGGGCAAAACGACACAAATACCCTTGGCTCCCAATCCACAGCAACCCCTCTGTCTCACTGACGCGGGGTCCCCACGTGTCAGCTTCTTCCTCTCCCCTTCCCCTTTCTAAGCAACAGCCTCCGCCCGGCCGCCGCGCCCTGGGGTAGGAGAGCCGCACACCACCGCCTGCTGCTGCTGCTGCTGCGCGTCCAGGAGCCGCGAGCCCACTAGCCCGAGGAGGCGCGGGTGATGTGCGTGGAGAAGCTGACTGTTGGTCTGCTCGCGTGCCTGGAGAGCCCACGAGCCCGAGGAGAGCTGCTGGTTCTCGGCGCGGTTGATTGAATCGGGTTAGGTGTGAGCATAAACTGAGATGGTTGGGGGTAGAATAGAAAGCAAATCGGTTCAATTTTAATTACTCAAAGATATATATTTTATGGTCACATGCTGGCTGCTGCCTGGTTGAGACTATGTTATATGCTCTATTCATTCGGCAGTCAATAACATAAAAAAAAAATATTTGTATCATCTTACTATTTTTGCATCTCATAAGGAGTCTACACTGTGTTCTAACTTGAATCTAGAAATACATATCCTATCATTGAATAATGTAAATGGCAAAAGAATAGATTTATGTAAAAGAAATACTAGTAGCACAGTGGTTGGTCACTGAGTAGTGAGTACTGATAACAGCCAGCCGGGGTTCAAATCCCAGCTTGCAAAAAAAAGAAAAAGAAAAAAGAGAATCCCTTTGCTGTGACTCCCCTAAAAAAATAGTGGCATGGTGCCAGCCTGTGATAACAGCACAGTCTTAACTGGGGTAGTGGCATTGGCCGTCAGCTAGGTTATGGTGTGACCCTGTAGGGTGAGGACAGGGTTCGAGGGTTTTCTCGTCTGGTTTGGCTGAGGTTTCTTAATGCAAAGCCGTGGGGGCAGTCTTTCCCCACCAGTCGAGTTTATTTATTTATTTATTGTGCAATGTAAATTATATTTCGTTTCATCCCAATGGAAAAATACATCATCCTTGCAAAGCTTATATTTCCCCATCCACCTTGAATATATGTACTTATTAGAAAAAAACTGCTTTGCAGCTACTCACCTTGTTTAATATGATTTTTGCAGTATCTGAGACCACATGATCATGGGAAGCTTTCTCAAGTTGAACTCCTTGTTATTGATGAAGCTGCAGCTATTCCATTGCCGATTGTTAAGTCCATGCTTGGTCCATACCTTGTTTTCCTCTCTTCCACTGTCAATGGGTATGTTTGCAGTTACTTTCTATGGTATCATAAGTCATGGACGAAATCGACCATAATGATTTTGTGTTGTAGGTACGAAGGTACAGGTCGATCATTGTCTCTGAAGCTTCTCCAGCAACTAGAATCCCAAAGCCAGCCATCTGCTCAATCTAATGGATCTAATTCCAGTAAGAGTTGTTTAAGTTTTCAATTTCAGTTACTACTTTTTGGAAGAAATGATGTTTCTTGTTTTGCACTTGCATTTTTAGTCTAATTTGTTTTGTTGTGTAGGTAGGCTCTTTAAGAAAATTGAATTGAACGAATCTATTAGATATGCCTCGGGTGACCCTGTTGAGACCTGGCTTAATGACTTGCTTTGTTTGGACCTTGCAAACTCCATTCCAAATATCAGCAGGTGAGCATTATCCGACTACTATTTTGCTGTCCAAGTTTGCAGTATTCCGAACAAAGAATTATGGTTTCTTCTCAGGCTACCTCACCCAAAAGAATGTGACCTGTATTATGTCAACCGGGACACACTTTTCTCATATCACAAGGAGAGTGAGATATTTTTGCAGGTACAGACCAACAGCATTCCTTTTTCTATGCTCTGTTCATATGTTTGGAAGATTAGGCCGCTAATATTTAAAACAATTATGTAAATTGAAGGGCAATGTATTTCATTTTCCTAAATGGATAATGGTCTCATTAATGTTTTCAGCGGATGATGGCACTTTATGTTGCTTCCCACTACAAAAATTCGCCTAATGACTTGCAACTAATGGCGGATGCACCAGCACATCATTTGTTTGTATTGCTTGGTATATGGACTGACCCTCTTGCAGTTATAAATGTTCAATATGATACTATTATTGTGCGGTACTTACTTGTGTTTCCTTGTTTGATAGGCCCTGTTGATGACTCTAAAAACCATCTCCCTGATATCCTCTGTGTAATCCAGGTTCTGATAACTTTCTTGAATTATTTCCTTTGGATTTTATTTTGAAATTTGCTCCTGTTTCTTCTCATTGTTGTCTTAAGAGCATCTGCACTGGTTGCATCGGTTCATTGCCACCGTGTGCACAGACATGGTTTGCAAAGTTACCCTAGGGCAATCACTCCACAGGTAGTCTCCACACCAAGATTTAAGTTATAAGTGAATAAAATAGTGCAACTACGTTTTCAAGTAGCCCTATGGACAAGCCTCGGCAGCCAAAATATAATAATATTTGACGCGCTTGCACCGACTCATAAACAAGAGCTGATTCTTCTCTCGCCTTTCATGCATCAGATACTCCAGTAGTTTGATTCGTATGGTTCGCTTCCATGTCAGTTCAAGGCTCACTTATCACTGCCACTGGAGAAGCCCTTAGGTTCTTCACCTGTACAGCACCGGGTCAAATGAACCATTGCCACATATATGCATTTTCCTAACATAGACACCAAGTGCAGCAATATTTATTTTTTTGTTAAAAGTTATATCCCATTGACCTATTTACTTTTGTTTGAGTAAATCCTTTTTGTGTCACCATGAGAATTAGCAATCTAAAAAAAGATATTCTAATCAAACACCAAAGCCACTAACACGTTTCATATTCCACCATGATCTACAACACTGTTCAGTATATTGTTCTTGAGATTAAATTTGTCTTGGCCTAGTTTAGGGTTATTTCATACTCCCTCTGTATCAAATTGTAAGTCATTCCAAGTAATAACATTTGTGATGTCAACTAAGTACCATTAGATTCTTCATTACTTATATTTTCATCGCATACATATTTAATATCACAAATCATTATAGTTTTCTCTAAAAGTTTTGCTCAAACTTGAAAAACTTTCCAAAATTCTTGGAATGACTTACAATTTGAAACGGAGGGAGTACTATATGTCTCATGTAATACATAAACATTATATATGTAAGATTTTAACTTGTTTTTTTAGGTTTGTTTGGAAGGACAAATATCTCGGAAGTCAGCTATGAAAAGCTTAAGTGAGGGCCGTTCACCTTCCGGTGATCAAATACCATGGAAATTTTGTGAACAGTTCCAAGACAATGTATTTCCAAGTCTCTCAGGAGCTCGTATAGTGCGAATTGCTGTCCATCCTAGCGCCTTAAGGGTATGTTCTTTTTACGTTTATGTGACTTTGATTGCATATGTTGACATCATCCTATATATCATTCTATGTTCTTTGCCTAATGTAGCTTGGGTATGGTTCAGCTGCTGTGGACCTTCTAACAAGGTACTCTTTACACTGCTCCAGTTTGCATCCTTATGGCATATAATGATTACTGGTGCTTTGCTTCTGATTCTGAATTATCTTCACACCGCCTTGCTTTGTACCTGATATATAGTGATTATTGGTGCTTTGCTTTTGATTCCAAAACAAACACAACCCTTACAGTCTTAACCATTGTTGTGACATCCAATCCCTCTGATATCCTGTATTAAATGCATTCCAACCATATTGGCACTTGTTCACCCATATGCAACTTCTGTATAGAAGTATTTCTTGGAAATATTATTCATAATTTCTCTTTTATGTGTTACATCGTCTGAAAACGACTGATAACTGAACTATATTATACAACTATAGCTGTTTTTAGTTTATGTGACTGCCACCTTTTTTTTAATTTTTTTTAAGGTACTATGAAGGTGAAATGATAAAGTTTGACGATGATGAGGAGGAAACAGAAGAGCCTGAAGTGAAGATTACTGAAGCTGCAGAGAAGGTTCTAATGGAAAGCTATTTATACTCAATATTACACTTAAATGTTTTCAATCTTATATTACAGAAATTGAAAATAGCTCTAACTAAGCTTATATTACGCACTTGTTGAATGATCTCAATTTTATGTCGACATAAAAGTTATGAATACTGAATTTGTTATATGTGCTTTCTTTGGATATTTAGCATTGCATATACCCATTTGTTTTATTGTATTACCAACTATACTATTATTATTCTTCTGCTGGCAAGGCGCAAAAATGATTTAACATATAATAAATATGTTATCAGTTGAGTCTATAGTACATTGGCACAGTACTTTTCCTTACTGGTATAACAACTTTTAACTTGGTATATGTTGATTCAGGCTTCATTGCTAGAAGAAAACATAAAACCTAGGGCAAATCTTCCGCCACTCCTTGTTCATCTTCGTGATCGTCGTCCTGAGAAGCTCCATTATCTTGGTGTATCTTTTGGACTAACGCAAGAGCTTTTCCGCTTTTGGCGGAAGCACAACTTCTATCCATTCTATGTTGGCCAGATTCCAGTAATGATATCTAACCAGACTTGCCATAACAGATTGATAGAACTTGGTGTTTCACTGTTGTGCTGATTGCTATTTCTTTTTTTTTTCCCCAGAGTGCTGTTACTGGTGAGCATACTTGTATGGTATTGAGGCCCTTAAATAGTGATGACATCGAAGTTAGTGGTTCAAACAATTGTGGATTTTTGGATCCGTTTTATCAAGGTATTAATTTTTCATGTTTTGTTCAATCTCATTCAAATTTCTAGCTGAAGCTGCTTAGTGTGCTTTACCTCAAGTTCTTTAAAAAAAATGGGTTTTAATCTTCCTATTCTTAGATGCACAGATGGCGTTTTGTTTTTCTTACATCATTCTTTTGCATAAAAGGCTTATTTTTGGTGCTCTAGCTAAATTTGAAAGCTATGTTCAGATTTCAGACAAAGATTCAGGCGGCTTTTGGGAACTTCTTTCCGGCATCTCAATTTTAAGCTTGCAATGAGGTATGAACATTCAATATCACGTCAGTGCAGTAAATTTTCTGCATTCTAATTTTTTGTTTTGTATATTTTCTAGTGTCTTGGCTTCGAAGATTAACCATGAACCTTCAGAATACGATAATAGTAGCACCTCAAAGTTATTGGGAGACATGCTATCGCCACATGACATGAAACGGCTAGAAGCATATTCAAACAATTTAGTCGATTATCATCTGGTAAGAAACACAATTATGCAATTCAGAAGATAAGGTTTATGTAGTTTTGATGCATTTGCAGAGTAAATTTTCCTGTTGTGCTGTGAAAACAGCTGTCTTTTGTATCTAAAACATTACTCCAAATTTCAATGCATTTGGTATTCCAGATTCTGGACCTTGTACCCATCCTTGCACACCAGTATTTTTCGGAGAGGCTTCCAGTGTCATTGCATGGTGCCCAAGCAGCTGTTTTGTTCTGTATGGGTCTGCAAGACAAAGACATAGGCACTGTAAAGGTGAGCCCATGTTTAATCTAAAGCAAGTCCAAAGTACTTGGCATTCTTATCAAGATTTCTCACAGCTGTTCTCTAATTTTTTTATTTAATCACAGGAAGAACTTGGAATAGAAAGGGAACAGGTTCTATCAAACTTCATCAAGACAATGAAGAAGTTGTATGGTTACCTTCATAACATTGCAGGAAAAGAAATTGAAGCAACCTTACCTCGACTGAAAGAGGTGATAAAATATATTTAGTTTTTTTTTTCTGTAAATTTCTATTCACAAAACATTGTATGCGCTAGTGCATTACAGTAGTCACATGAAATTTGTGTGACCATACTCTGGAACACCCTATTTTTTTTTTCTTTAAAACTTCGTGCTTTACCTTGCTCATGCTTTGTTGCTGTACCCAGATTGCCATGCCCCCTCTTAGCAAATCAATGGATGAGGACCTTGCAGAAGCAGCCAAGGAAGTTGAGGTGAGAATTCAAACTGCCATCAATAAATTCTTATAATTCTGAGCTTGTTACTAAGTAAAAAATGATGACCAAAGAATTCCATGAACCTTGAGGGACCCTAATTAGATGCATATACTTGATACTATAATAGGTATTATTTTTCTTTCTTTTTTCAAGAACCCAGTGAAGAGCCAAGCTTTTGGCTATCCTGTGCACAAAATCGATTATAGCTTCAGTATAGCACTATTGCTCCAATTGTGTATATGATTTTGATCTAGATCTCATATGAAGAGGCAATCCGTAATCATGCCATCTAGGTTTTTCACTGGTCTTGTAGACACTGATTTCATGAAACCAAGTGCTTTAGGTTTTTCCCCTTATTGACACTTCTGTAAATGCCGTATGGGCAAAATCTCAGGAACAGAGAAGAGCCGCAAATGAAGCTCCTGTGGACCCAAAGATCCTGCGGAAGTATGCAATTGATGACGACAACGAGATTGAGAAGGCCCTGCAGAACACCAAGGTGTCTGCGAGTGGCATTATCAGTGTGAAGTCCAACAAATCAAAGTCAGACAAGAAAGAGAAGCACAAGGAATCAGGCAAATCAAAAAGGAAAGGAACAGACGGTGGCAGATCTGAATCGAAAAAGAAGAGGTCGTAAGGTATTTCCCTTGAAATTGGGTTTCCCACACAGTTGACCTGTGTCATGGAGTTCTGGTTCAGCGAGGAATACCATCGTCAGAAATCTCGACGATGCTTTTTATATTATATCTGATGAAATAGGAGATACCCAGCAGAGGTGTGTTGAACGACGTGGCCAGTTGTGGGTTTGGACTTCTGACGAAGTTCCAATGACTAGTCACTGTCCACAAATTTTGATGTAACATTTCTTTAATAGAATATACTCCTAATTTTTGCCGTATCCGGCCATATCAGTTCATTTTTGTTGGACAAAAGAAGCAACTTACTATCTAAGTTTAAACAACTACTGATGTTCCTAACCTTGTGCCTGGTGCCTATGGTGAGGATTGAGGAAGACTGAGTGGCGTTGCGTGTGTGATGCCATCGTACGTGAGTGGCGTTGCGTGTGTGATGCCATCGTACGTTGCTGTCATTGGTAAGCAGCAACAACAATGCAACACCGAGCAACATGTCGATCGAGCGACCGCTTGACTTGATGGTACACAGGCTGCAATTTCGGTTTCTGTCAACATGCACCATCGTTTCCCTTTTGCACCAAGAAGCGACAAAATAAAACACCCACTAAAGGCCTCAAATCATAACCACACCAAACACTTCCTGACCGTTCTGTGAGCTCGCTTGCAAGGATGAACTCGCTGTTTTAGTTACAGCAGATGCGTATGTTGTGTGAGATAGCACGTTTGCCTGGGGTTTGGCTCCACAGATGTCAATCGCCCACCCACAGAGCCCGAGTCGACATCACCATATTGAAGCAGCAGTATATCCTGTCCTCTGGTCAATAATCTGGTCCCAAAAAGGAACACAACAATGGGCATCGGATTGCAAATGTTGTTACGAGCACAGTGCACCCATGTAGCCCCACAGGCCACAGTAATACCATAATCCCACATGACCACATGTACATATACATAGTGCTCCCTCAATTCCTACATTGCAAATTATAAAACGTTTTTTCCTTCTATTTTCTACTCTAGACACATTGTCTTACTATATATTTAGACATAGTATATACTGTACATCTAAGTGTATAGCAAAAGTTATGTAAAATGTCTTATAATTTGGAATGGATAGTAGTAGTAACAATTTGCAAGCCTTATTAGAGACACAAAACAGATGAGGCTGGCTATAAGTTCCAGCCGAACATGACTATTTTTGGAGGACTCATATGTCAACATTTTAAAGACATTACATATATTTGGAATTTCAATCCCAAGAAACAGTGTCGACATAATAATAATTAAACTAACGAAGTGACTCGGACAATCTATCCATCTCTCCTGGAACATTGTGCTGTCCCTAGTTCCACGGTGATACCCAATGTACAGAAGAACATTCCACATCTCTCATAACTTGTGGAGGGCATATCAGGCTCAAAAACAACAGTTTTTTAATTACTTCACCACCCTCCACTTCAACTTTGAGTTCTCCAATAATTTCCACAGAAACAACAACTTTGAGTTCTCCAATAATTTCCACAGAAACAACCTGTCTTGTAAGCTCAATCACACCAGCATCATTGATAGGCATTCTTGAACCTCTGGAATCTAGAAGAGAGATGTCCATTTCAGGGATACTGGCCGTGCAGCGGTGCAGGTAGAGATTCGTCCAGGTACATCATCTGGCCATGATCCATCAATAACTTGAAGGCTTATAGGAGCCTCAACTGATTGGAGCAGTACTGCAAATGCGAACTCAAGGTTGACACGTTTGCCACTTAAGTGTCTTGTAGTTATGGGTGGAGTATGCCCGACATGACTGACGGAATGATGTGTTTTTAAGACATCAAAGACAAGCACTTTATCTTCGGAGTCACTTTCACTCTTTGCTTTCAGTTGAACTTCAAATGCAACCCGATCAAGTATCAAAACTGCATGAGATGGGCATGTTAACAACAAAAGCGGATCCTGCAAGCATCAACATTAATTAATCAATCATCACTCTTCCTCTATCAACAATAACACAAAGCAATCCCTAGGGTACATGCAGGGGTGAAGCTATGTGTATTTAACGCGGTCAGCCGACCTGTATAAATTTTGGCAAATCATATATAGATTCACCATTTTTGCTAGTACATTTTTTGATGATAAATGGAGCTGACCCCTGTGATTTTCATGCCAGGCTTCACCCTTAGATACATGCATATTAACAGCCCCTTAACAAGGAAAATACTAAAAAGTAATCAGTCACATTTTGATCTAATAATGATCCTACTAGCTCGTTTTTCAAAATACTAGCAAGAAGTGTCTGATTTGTTCCAACATGCCTGTTCATTGCAACAACACAACAAATCAAAGAAATATGGTACCTCTTCAGTTATGGTTAGGCAGTTTGCCCTGGTGCGGTGGAAAATAAGGTTATGTTTGCTCTGGAGCCGACCCTTTGAGTAAGAGCGAAGCAAATAAAAGTTGAAGGGCTGAAGTCTTTGACTCACAAGGGCAAAGCTAAACAAAAACGCTTTCCCATTACCTTTATGTGCGAATGAATGCGTTGTATACATCACAACATCCGTTCAAAATATCCAATCACTACATAATTAAGCACTTCTGTCTGAGTCGAAAGGCGTGCCTCATCGTCATAAACCTCTTCGGAGGTGCGACGTTTTTAATGAAACAATCCTTTATCACAAATTTATATATTTGTACTTTTTCCCAACACCAGTGTTAGCATTTTCGTCGAAAACAAGGGCCCATTTGGCACTTCTTGAATATTCGATAGCGTCACGAATGCTATAAAGAGGTTGCAAGCAACCTAAAGACCGAGGGCTAAAACAAAAATTTGTTAATGTAAAAAAAGGAGGAAGCGAATAATCCTATGGGTTAAAACAAGAATTTGTCATTCCTATACTCAATGAGATCAACCACTCAGTAGCTGCGGATTGCTGCATGCATCCTTTATGATGTTTATGTACATAACGATGCCGAAAAGAACTGAATTACTTCAGGTTATAAAAATATGTAGCACCCACTCGCTTTTCAATGGGCAAGTAGCGTCTAGAGCTTAAAACAAATATGTGCTTCAGAAGATAATAATTCTTATAAGTGTAGCCGTTATAATTTCATAGGCGATGCTTAAAAATGTTATAAAGCCGCATCATTAAGGAAAATTTCTTTCTCTTCATAAATAATACGCCCTTTCGGCCAAAAGCTAAGGCCGAGGGCCTAAGAAAATTTTTCTACTCTTCGTATATGGGTGATCTTTGATTAAGCAACACAATTCGTTGTTAACATTCGGCCACCTTGTTGACTAGTTTCGTGCGAAAAACCAAATTATTATGCATTCTCTTTCGGAAGTATAAAAGCCAAAGCAATCGCCGATGGGCTTATTTTGCATCTATTCACCCCTCACCTCAAAAAGTTTATGTGGAATTGGTGCTGAAATAACATAAAAGTGCCGAGGGGTTTGCTTCGCATCTATTCGCCCTCACATCAAAAAGTTTGGGAGGAGTTGGCGACGGAATAGCATAAAAGTTTGGGGGAGTTGGCGCCAAAATAGTATAAAAGCGACAAGATATTCGTTTCACCTCTATATGTTGTGCCTCATCGCATCAACAAATGTGCCGAAATAATATAAAAGCAACGAGGGGCTCGCCTCGCATCCGTTTGCATCAACAAAAAAAGATAGCCTATCATTTTTAGAAAAAAGAAAAATGATGATGATGAAAATTACGAAGATTAAAAATTGAAAACTAAAACCTAACAATTCATCAACGCGAACAACGACTCTGTTGTCATCAATTTTTCAGGAAGAAGGCATCCATTGGCCCCTCGGACGTCCTCATCGACACTTTGGGGTTTAGGGACCATTTTCAGCGTCCTCGAGCTCTCCATCACCAATATCTTGGAGCAAAACAATCTCCATCACCATCTTCGGAAGAATCTCACAGGCACCAGTAAGGGGAGTTGGCGTTGTGCACATTGGACAAGAAATCTGCCTAATGATAGGAGCCTTGACTGGTGGCCGTGAAGGAAGGTTTGAGGATGCGACGTGATCGCCTATGACTTCTTCGCCCACATCAACTGCCTCGCGTGCCTCAACCACGTCATCAGGAGCAAGCTTCAAAGGACGAGGTCGCTAAGCACAAAGATGAAAAACCAAAGGCGTCGTCGTGAGCAAAGGGCTCCATCAAAGACTAGCTAGAAACAAAGTAGTCCCGAAGCTAACCATGTATAGACGAAAAGTATGTACCGGACCTGAGGTACAATTGGGGGCATGTCATATATTGGTGACCTCATCCTCATGTATTGGGCCCAATCATCCACTATGCATTTTAGGCCCATTTTATAAGCCCTTGAGGGCAATTTTATAAATACTAGTATCGCCATAGGTAATAAAGAAAGCAGCCACTCCCCCTCCCCTATAAAAGAAGGAGGGGGACAGAGAGAGAGGGAGAGGAGGTCGGCTGGTTGGCTCTCCATTTCCACCTATTCATCATCACTCTATTTGGCGTTTCTTCTTTGTCATTGTTGTGCAATTCGCCTGATTATTCATTAAGGGTTCGCTGAGGCCTAGAACAACACATATTCTAATGTTGGATTTTAGTTTTGATTTAAGGGATTAGGGAAGTATACAACTTTATTGTGGACAAGATAAATCTGTTGTACAATGGATATCAAATAATGTAATTAACATTCCTTCCCTCATTTCTTTGCCAAATTAGGTCATCTTATTTAAACTTGGGTTTTGCCTGCCAATCACTCTCTAGATTTTAAACAATCCTCTTTCTTGGTTGTACAAACTATGAATGATGTCTGTATAGTAAGAAAGACTATCTGCGTCACCGAACTCATGCATAAAGATAAAGCTGTGTCGTCTAAGTTTACCCCAATTTTGTATCTTGGTATCGAACTGAGGAATGCAGTGGTCGATCTTGACCCTCAACAGAAACTTTATGTAGATTTGTAATTCCCTTGACCTTGATGGTTTGCTTAACATTAAAGTCACAGATTGCAGCGTTTGTTCAAGCACGGTTGTATACCAATGAATATTCTGTGGAGTGGAAAAAATTAAAAGATGTCATCAATTTTCAGTGAGAAAAACACAATATCAGTTAGCGTGTTACAACAAATTAATATTGAGGCAGTTTGTAGTGAGTAACTTACTAATATGTGTAGAAGCAACTATATGCAGGCATTTTGATCTGCTTTAGATAGGATGAATGGTATGATCTCTAAAAGTATACCAAGTGGCTGCATATCAAGTTTATCAGGAGTGAAAGCCACAAAATAGAAATCTGATTCTCTGAACATCAGGTACACAATGCTAGAGTTGAACTCACCAACTAACTTGACAATATGAAAACTATCAATTTGCTCTTTGAGACTTGAATGTGTAAGCCTTAAAGGGGTTATCGGTTCGCCATATAAACTAGTAGAACTAACAATCCTCATCCTTTTGTATCTCTTGATCATCAATTTGTGATATGCTTTTTCCCCACAGTACCGATAGTATAGACAGGGCTCACTATTTGCTAGTACATTTTTGTTTAATAAGCAATGCCCTGTGATTTTCATGTCGGGCTTTGCCCTTCGGTACATGTATATAAACAATCCCTTACCAAGGAAAATACTAAAAAGTAATCGGTCAGATTTTGATTTAACAAGGGCCTACAAACTCTTTTCCTAGAAAAACTACAAGAAGTGGTCACATTTTGATTTAACAAGGGCCTACAAACTCTTTTTTCAGAAAAACTACAAGAAGTGTCTGATTTGTTCCAAACTAAATGGCATGTTCATTACAACAGAACAACAAATCAAATAATTACATGGTACCTCTTTAGTTATGGTTAGGCAGTTGTCCCTCTCGCGTGTTGGAAAATAAAGTTACGTCTAGGATCCATGGAGTCCCTAATAGCGATGAAGCCATACACGTGCAGTGGCTAATGGACGCCTTCTTCCTCTTTGAGCTCGCAAACCTTGACAGAAAATAACTGCAATCCTTCCTCCACGCAAGCAGATATTGGGATGGGTCCAAATGTATAGCGCATGGGTGGCACAATAGCTAAAAACAAGGTAAATATACAGAAGGTGAATTAAATTTCACTTATGCTTTTAGATATGCAGTTTTACAAATTTATACATACAAGAGATAATAACAATTGTTGT
>JAKNSH010332164.1:0-15569 GCA_027790015.1 Cymbopogon flexuosus
CCCCGGACGCTGATGGATGGCAGCGAGTGCTCCCCCAACATCGTCATCAACCAGCGCCGTCGTCGTGGCCGCGGCAGCAGCAGGGGACGACCGTCGGCGGCCCGGGCTCCGGGCCGTGACAGTTTCCGACATACGCCGATGGTCGCTGCTTCAAGTGTCTCACGACGGGGCACCGGGTCGCCACCTGTAATTAACCTCCCTTGGCGGTGCCTTCGTTGTCGTCGTTTCAGCCACGTCGCCCAAGACTGCAAGAGGCCGAGGCGCGCCAGCGGCGGAGCCGTGCGCGCTACTCGGCCAAGGAGTGGCAGCAGCAGCACCGTTGCTGTGGGAGGCGGCTATGCTCCCGCGCCAGGCGGGGGCGTGGCCCAACCTGACCACTTCCACCAGCAGCGATGGCCATCGCTTGCGCCAACGCAGGCGTCGCAGGTGGAAGAGTAAGGAGGAGGCTGGTGCCAGCGCCCATGCTTCCAAGGTTTGGCGGCCTCGGTCTGCTCGCCAAGTGGCAGTAGTGGCTGGAGCATCGACCGAGCCTCAAATCGATGGCTCAGGCAATGGATCATACTCTGTAGATCCGATGGCCACATGGAAGGACGTCGCCTGGGCAGTCATCCTCTAAGGCCCCCTGCCTCCACTTGGCAGTGCGCCCATGGCCACCTCTGGAAGGCCGGCCCTGGAGCAGGTAGCCACCTCTTTGGTGGAGGAGTGCGCCGACCTCGACACGTCGCCCGTTGATACGCCACTGCGGAGGCCATGCCAGATGCAGAGGTCACACTAGTCGCGGAGGTATTGGTCAATGCAGAGGCCATGCCAATTGTGGAGGCCACTGGCAACATCCAGGGCATGTCGGCCGCAACGGCGGTGGAGTTCGACCCGCCGGCAGAGCTGGGCACGCCACCACCCCATCAAGGCGGGAGTGGACAGAGCAATGGATCGCCGTCTACACCGGAAAACACCGCATCAGCTGAGCGGCGTTTCCATGTGTTTGTTGGCAAGATCACGAAGGCCAAACCCACTGCCATTCTGCCACGGCCCTCACCTATCAAAGCTATCACGCCCTGGCAGAGGCCGCTACGGAGCCGACGGATCGCTGCACAAAGCCATTCCCGGATACCGGTGTCCAAGCGTGGTGAGTACTTGATCCTCAAGCGCCTCGGCCAGATCTCACCAATGTCTGAGTCCACGACGGCCAACAAGTTCGACGCCTTATTCGGTGGCAGCCAGAAGAATGACGCGGCTCTCAAGGGACTCTTCCGCGACGGTCGCAACGTTGGTGCACCCAGAAGGCACCGCCGTGCGCCACGCAAGCGGGCCTGAGCTAGCCATGGTTACAGCCATGTGCCTTGGTTGTTTAGTTAGCGAGTAATAGGATAAGCTAGAGAGAGATTCTTGTGGGGTGATCGCTTATTGCAAAATCAATCCACCTTGGTTGTACTAAACTTTTTTTAATCAAAAAACACGCAAACCTTTTGCATGATTAAGAAAAAAAACAACTTTGGAGTAGTATGTGCATGGGCACGGTGGATGCTTAGAGAACACCAGCGCTCTCTCTGGTCAATGTACTGGAAATATGGAGATGCTATATCAAAGTGAAGAATTGAACCAGCTGGTCTTCTTGACAGCTCTGCTCAGAAGTTTCATAGATTCCACGGGCCTCAAAGTGAATCATGCTAAATCACAAATGTTGCCAATAAGTATGAGTGATGAAAAAAATGTAGATTCTCGCCAACACGTTTGGTTGCCAAATTGGATCACTCCTCTTTTTACATATCTCGGACTGCCTATGGGTGGATGATTATGCACCTATGATGGACAAAATTGAGAGGAGACTAACAGCCTGCTCATCTCTCCTATCCTACTCGGGTAGATTGCAAATGGTGAAATCTGTTGTGACGGCAACAACAACCTACGCCATGTGCACTCTTAAGCTACCTAAAGAAGTGATTGAAAATATAGACCGAGCACGCAAGCAATGCCTATGCAGAGGTTCTGATAGACCCAAAAAGGTTGGCAACTGGGCAGCGTGGCCAATGGTTACAAAGCCCAAAGAGAAAGGTGGTCTGAGTGTACTTAATCTAAATGTACAGAATGAAGCACTACTACTAAAGCACCTCCATAAGTTTTACAATAAAATAGACATCCCTTGGGTTAAGCTTGTCTGGTCCAGATACTATGAAGAAGACAAAGTGCCACATGCATGTAGAGAGGTCGGCTCCTTTTGGTGGAAGGATATTCAGAGGCTCAACAATTTGTTTAGAGGCTTAGCTCGGTGCAATGTTGGGGATGGCAAGACAGTTACCTTCTAGAAAGATCTGAGTGCTTTCCCGTCGTTTCCCCAGGTTATTCTCCTTCGCCAAAAATGCTAATATAAGTGTGAATTTGGTTATGGCTGCTGAGGATCTTGACAACTTATTCTTCCTCCCACTTTCACAAGAAGCATTCGAGGAGTTGGAAATGCTCACGGTTGTTCTCTCCACTCAAACCTTTGAAAACCAGAGCATAGATGTCTGGACTTACCAATGGGGCTCCAACAAATATTCATCAAGGAAACTTTACAAATTAGCGCTCAGAGCGTACCGGCCCATCCCATCTTCACATGGCTCTGGAAATCCAAATCCACGCCAAGAGTACAGTTTTTTTGCCTGGACGATTCTAGTTGATAGAATAAATACAAAAGTGATGCTAAATAGAAGGAATCTATATGATGAAGATGAAGATGCACACTGTGTCGTATGTACTGAAGGCGTAGACGAGGACTGGGATCATCTTTTCTTCAGGTGCTCTTTTGCAAGAAGATGTTGGGATAAAATCAGCGTACAATGGAACAATAATCTAAGCCTACATTCAAGAGTAGCACATGCAAGGCATCAGCAGAACCTTCCATTCTTCATGGAGGCATTGGTCATAGCAAAACTGGAGATATGAAAGATCAAAAATGATAGAGTGTTTAATAATGAGGCTGTTCATGTTGGCGCCTGGTTTAGGAACTTTAAGAATGAATGTTTGCTCCAATCCCTGTGTTTTAAGGATGATCTTAGATCGGCCTTTTGCTTTTGGCCAGATGCTTTTAGTTAAAAACAAATGTAAGTCTTCTTGTAACTCCTGGTACTTCTTGATTTAATTACAAATACAAAATGAAGTGTTGTGGGATCTCCCCCACAGTTGTGCCTTCAAAAATAAGTGAAGAATTGAACCTCAAATCTAAGCACCTGTATTTGCTGGTGTGGCACCGGATAAACCACCATAGGAATAACAAAGGCAGCAATGGTCGACAACGGCTAGTTGACATCGCATGGTGATACAAACCTTGCAAGTTGCAACAGAGGACGACAATGTGCGTGCAGCCCCGCCGCTCCCGGCAGCCGTCAGCCGCCATCGCTCCATAACCTCCTCCATCAGTCGCAGCCGGCCGCCCCAGGCCAGCCACTGCGCCTCCGCCGTCTACCGCTCCCGGCTCCGCCCCTGTCATCCTGGCCACCGCCAAGGCCCCAACACAAACCATATCTCCTGGTTCAAAGATGATGTGAATGATGACCTTTTGCCCATTGTTTGCTTTGTTTGGCAGAAAAATAGTTTTGATATATGGTTGATATTTTTGTTTGAACTTGCTCATGTATTTTCCTAATGAACTCAAGCCGTCTGGTTAACTAGAGTTGGGGAGTAGGCGGGCCTGGCAGGTTTCCAAGTCCCATGCATGAAGTAGGCCAGTTTCTTCGGAGGCCGACAGAGAGGCCCAGAAGAGGTGCATAGGAGGTAGGCGGCTGAAGCTTGTGTGTCCCCTTAGCGTGTTCCCGTCTGCGTTTCCGCACACGTGTCCACTTTCTATTTGTTTGCTATTTATAGATGGCCGTTTTATCCTGACATACGGACATGCGGTTCCATTTTTTCCGCGCTCTGTTATCTCCGGTTCCATTTTCTCCAGACATGTGGTGCTGACGGGAACGAATAGAAAGCGGACACGTGTGCGGGGACACACATGGGAACACGCCAAGGCGACACACCAGCTTCAGCCACAGACCGCTAGCAAAGGGATGGCTGGCAGCTAACGGATGGTGTGCGCAGTGGCTCAGGAAGCAAATCCGACGATTAGAAAAACGGTTGTTGGATCCGGCTGAAACAACCAGTTATCAGTTAGCTTTTCTCTTTTAGTGTGTTTTGTTTTGGCCAAAACACTAGCATCATTGGTAGACAAATCCATGAGATACTATCAAATGGGAAGACATTCACATTAAATATATCATCTCATTTTAAGATCAATGTCCCATAATATATAATCAAATGGGAAGGAACCACGAGTTCCCCTCATCACTGTAACAAACCTTTTGTTTTAATTTTTAGAGAAAAGGAACTAAAATTATGTTAGAGCAACGGTACTATTCTCGACTACCAGTTGAGTTGGTAGAGAAAAATGCAAAAGGATGGCTCAACGGTTATAGAAAACCAAGGTACTAGATAAGTAATTAATGAGTGTAGAAGCTTCTGTGGTGAATGACAGTTCTGCCACCATGTTGAATCATAAGCATATCCGGCTACTTCTTCCTTGCAACATGGACCCTAGTACGATACTCTCCTAAAGCCCATATAGGGAAGATGTTTCGGTACTGGGAGTAACCGATCATGCAATTTTGGTTGAAGACTCCAATGATCTCCTGTTATATGCACATAGTTCAAAAAATCAGAAGATGGTAGAATTAATTTCATGAACGAAAAATAATCATTTGGGTGAAAATAATCATATAGATTAACTAGAAGGGGGAGAAAAGAGAACCATATAGAGATAAACATCATTTACGAGACTCTACGTTGTAGTTTGCACCACAAATATCTATTATTTATCCAAACTACAATAACTTCTAAAAGATTGGCTAAACTCATGAAAAAAATGGATCAACCCTGGCAAGATACAAAAAAAAAAAAAAAGAATATGGAGTTTGTTTAGCAAATGTATTCTTCTACCTATATAGACCTCTCTTATTTCTGGAGCTTTTATATTACTGTTCAGTCTACATGATCCTATAATCTTTTTTTTTTAACGTGTACTATAGCATGTGCTTCATTAAGGGGAGGGGAAGGTCCTATAATTATAGGGCATAATAAAATCCATTTTCTCCTTTGGCTTTTAACACAAGGTTTTATAAATCAATAATGTGAAAGTACAAATGAATGTTTTATTTCACTTGCATCAGTTAGGACTATTATTACTTGCTGTGGAAATTCTCCGTCCTCCAACTGTAAGTTGATCAAAACCTTAGCTGCCCGATGTAGTGGTGCTGGATCTCTTTCAGCCTGTAGCAATGAGACAATACGTATATCGTTTACAAAATGTGCACATTGTATAAAACCCACGACCCACGTTGTAAAACAAAAGGGTAGACCTGTCCTGCATGAATTAGGGCCAGCATGGCCCAACCAGTGTTCACTGCATGAGGTCGCATGCCTTCAAGATGTGTGTAAACCTGTTTCAATCCAAGTCAGAAGATCCCAGGGTAGATATAGCAGTTGTAATTAATGCTACTGTACTCTCAAATATTCTTGAGTTCAGTACTGCCATAAACTCTTTTAACATAACCAACTAGATTGGAACATTTGATAATTTTGAGGGGAGTTTCGAGTAACAAGTGTATGTGTATTGTAGCAAATAACAGAATCACATGTATCAGCATCAGTACTGCTAGTGACAAACCGACTTATTTAAAATGAACAAACAGGTCAATTGAACCAATGTTACCTTGTTCTGACATGACAAATAGCTCTCTCCCCAGCCACCAGAAGGAAGCTCTTTTGATAATAGAAACTCACATGCCTTTTTTATTGCAGAACTATTCTTGAACTTCCGGCCAGCACAAACTAATCCACACACTGCAAACCATGTGGCGTTGGTGAAACAGACGCCCCAAGAGCCGTACCTATTCGAAATACAGATTAGTAACTATGCCAAGGGAGTGGTTGTAATCTCATGGTGACCAAATTATGTACTGACCATGAACCATCATTTCTTTGCATACTCTCAATGAATTTTGCACCCTTGCTGATACAGTTGTCCACCTCTTTCCTGCGGTGTCCTGGGTAGAGTTTCCTGAATAAAGCTAGAGCTTGAATTGATGATGATGTACATTCAACATACCTGCAAATTCAGTTGTGCATTTTGTTTGTGTTTATTTTTCTTATTTCTAATAAAATAGTATAAGAAACCAAAGGGTTATTGCAGCTTACGGGTAATCTACCATTATGCCCCCAAAGGTCTCAGAAGGATTAATATGCTGAATTTTGGACAAAACATGTCAGTATAGATAGAAGGATTAATATGCTCAATCTTGGACAAAACATGTCAGTAAAGATAGAACCTAATTAACAATCCAAATGGATAAATAATGTTGCTGCGCTATTCAACAATGCATATATAAACATGTCAGTTTTTTTATTTAACTTAGTTATTGTCATATCCTGAATATTTATTAGAAAAATAACGTATCAGCCTAGCATTATTTATTCATAAATTTGCTCAAGTATAATTGTTTTATGGAACTAGCTTGACCTTGGCATGACAGGATGGATCACCGATCGGTGTCAATGGTTTGTGTCATGCTAACAACCCTGTAACACATCTGTTGGCACGCGTCCACTACGCGAGGAGGAGGGCCGCTAGTGGTTGACTGGCCGTGCACAGCAAACGGGCCTCAAGGCCGGTTATCATTTTATTCACTATTATTAGAATTATTGGTGAAGGTATATAATACCTCGTAAGACAATTGTGATAATTAAGTAGAAACAATATTATTGTTCCAGAGAGCCGGCAGAACCCTAGCTACCTCTCTTCTTTCTCCTCATGTCGACCACGGCGCCCACGCGCCGCCCTCGCTCACTCAAGCAACGTCCACATATCTCATGTACACCCCTACATCCTACGCCCTAAGCCGGGATGAGCCAGGGTTCCTAACAACACGTTTCTTCCTCTTAATGAAATACATGCCACCATCAGCAAGTTTCCAAAAAACGATGACTGGACATGTCCTGTTTAGATTATGGATGAGTCCATGGCGACTTCAATAAATTTGGAAATGTGCATCAAAAAAATACTGAACGTGACTATGCCCGGAATAATTGATTAGCCAACCTCCTGTGTTTCTACATTAGAAGGTCAAAATGTGTTATGGTTGTTGCATATCTAATTACCAGTTTGTCTTATCACTATATTTCACGTGTTATTCTCAGTCTAGACATATATATTGATGGTTGTGATGTACTACAACCCTGTGTACCTCTCTTTCAATCTTGAACACCTGTGGAAGCTCAAAAGAAATTCAAGCAATAGCCCATAAAACAGGGCCCCTACTTTTCATTTGAGGACTGCCCCTATTTCTAAGGGCTCCGCTTTCTAGAGTGAACTCTAGCAAGAACCCTGAAAACAGGCCCCTACTTCTCAAGTGTGCTTCTATTTTCTCATGCACTATGGGCGTGATTGGCGGTGTGTATGGTGAGCCACGATGAAAGGCTCTGGTTTAGGCTGATGTGAAGTAGTCTAGAACTATGCACTTCTGTTTGTTTGGTTGTAACTTAATCTTGATACTGGATGACAGTATTGTGTCTGGTTGCATGCATGCATTAGAATTTTGAGTGTATGAAGCCATCCCAACCTATGTGGGAAGTAGAAATCGAGAAGATGAAGTTGTGCGGGATGGAGCAGGGGAAAGGAATGAAATGAAGCACACAAATGGTGCGAGGTAGGGAACCAAAAGCAAGTCCGAACTGCATCGCACTATGCCGAATGGCCCTTTTTGGACGATCCAAGCAGGGCAACCAATAATGCCATGTATGTATGTGTACTTGAGAACATTATACTAATAATTTATTTAAACTGCAATGGTAAAAGCAATACACCTAAAATTACAAATAAAATATAAATATCTAACTATAAATTCAAACACAAATTTTGCCTGGATTTAATGATAGTCGATTACAACATAATCCATACATCTTTGTGGGGGAAAAGACTGGCGGCACGTGAGATCGATTGTGGAGGGGAAAAGAGCACAGGAGACTAAGCGTGTGATGGATGAGGGCCTCGGCGAGAGCCCCTACGGCTGAGGACTAGAGAAAACATTTAAGGGCTCCCTCAAATTTGAGGACTCTACTAGAGAACAAGTTGTAGTGAGGTTTTTTACTTTAGCCCTCAAAGTAGGGTAAGGGCTTAAATAGGGGCCCTGCTAGAGATGCTTTTATTATTAGGCTTGGAAACAACCTCCCTGAGGCATTATATGATTAAGAAGAAGCATTAACTAGATGGGCCGAGAAAACCTATAACCATGACCTCTTGTCCTCCTCGGCTACTGGTCACTACAATTATCCCTAGGCACTATTTTTGTCTCTTTTTCTATGCTATCACGATTTGAACCTTTGGGTGCTTGCCACTAGCTAACAGAGTGATGTGACATGATAAACAAGCAAGGATGATCTAGAAAGAAATTAATTAACTGACCTCCAACCACGCGTATGACCTCGTGAGTTCAAATGTTGCAAATCCACCATTATCATTCTGTAAGGTTAATTAAGATAGACATAAAAGACACAACTCCTCCGATAGAAATATTTGAAAGATAACACCAAAGAGAAATTGCAGAATTAAAGAAACATCACAACAAAATCAAATCTCAATGAATACTTTAAGTTGAGTTGTTGCTTCCCCTTCAAGTTGTGATCTAAGAGAAATGAATGTCAATGTTCTTTCGACTGTAACAATACCAGCATTTTCCCATCCTTTGGAGCTAATGAGGAGGCATTTATTCTACTCCAAACGGGCAATCATCGGCGGCTTCTGTGTTCAAGATGCAACTAGTTGCCATACTGCTCATGGTTGATGGTACGATCTTGGTTGACTATATATGCGCAGCAACTCCTCGCAATGGCATCCTCATATGTGGTCTTAGACTTCCATATGCGCAGCCACTCCTCGCAATGGCATCCTCATATGTGGTCTTAGACTTCCATACCTACCTAGAGTCTCGACTTACGCACTCATGGAATTGCTTAGTCGGACATCTTGTTCTATCTTTAGATGGATCCTATGGATTTTGTACATGTGGCTCATGGATTTTGGAGTTTGGATCCAAGACTAGAAGGCATGGCATGACTTTTTCTAGGGTGGGAAATCCATGAGGATATTATTTGAATAACACACATTCAATAATTGTTTATGGAAGTCTCTCCATCCCTGGTGTGTCTTTCCCTTGCTTCAAAATTAGCCCCCTACTAAAGTTTAGTGACTAAAGTTTAGTCACTTTTTACTACTAAAATGCCAAACAGCCCCTCTAAAAATGCCACTAAACTTTAGTGGGGGCTGCTAAAATGTACAGTTTACAGGGGATATCCCTCATAATTATCTGTAATCGCCCGCTGCCTCTCTTTCATGGCATTTAACAAGGGCAAAATATTCTTTGTTCCACTAATTTAGTGTTGTTAGTCACTTTTAGTCAGGTGAACCAAACAGGGGTTACTAACGTTTAGTGATTAGCTTTAGTTGCTGAAGTTTATGAGGTGGGATCCAAATAGGCCCTTAGTTGTACCTAGCAATGGTGGCATTATTTTTGCTACCTTGTTGGTGTATAGAGTTAGATGAATTGATCTTTGGGTTAAAACCCTATTGTGGTTGGATGATAGCAGTGGTGGTGTGCTTTGATTGTGGTTTGTTCTTGTAGTTGTTTCTTTAGGAGGACCTTTCTCATGGTCCAATTGTTGCTACGGCAATACAGCATGATGCATGTCATGTTGTTATACTTCAACATGACATATCTTAGGTTGTTTGTATCAAAGCTATGCAAAAACCTTGAGTGGTCTTTGATCAATTGTACCACACCTTGATGCAACTGTTTTAGATTAATAGAGCTTCGTTTTGTTTTAAAATTAGCAAGTTATAATATGACTAAAAGGAAATGTGAAAAAAAATTCATTGATGCAAAAACCCTAGGGACTGAGTAGGGATATTTATGTTTTATTATAATTTCATTTAAACAAGTGAGGCAAAATTAAAACTGATCCTACAACTTGCATGTAGAATGAAACACAAAAACTTGAAAGATGCTTACCATAAGAGAGATGAGACAATTTACACCATCATAAACTCTGTCAACTTCCATGGGCTCGCCAACTATTTGAGGAGAAAGCATTGATAGCAATAGAGCTGCCTAGATAACGGAAAATTACAACAGAATATTTAAAAAGGAGTATATGACAATGAGCTTGATGTGATTCCAAAATAACATCATAGAAATTCCAATGAGAAGCATTGAACATTACACATATGTATACTGTGTATTATTATAAATGTATACAAAGAGTTTTTGATCAAGATGGGAAATAACTGATGAGCAATATTCACCTCTAGTCCTGTTGCAGTGCAATCTGATACAGACCAACCATGATCAGCTGTAGAAAATGACCATCCACCTTTTGACATGTGGCGATACCACTGGTTCAAATCTCCAGGGCAATTGACAAGGATCTAGAAAAATAGGCAGTTAATAAAGTATGCCCAGTGAAGTCTACCTTTCATAGAAAAAAGTCGAATCATGCTACTAGCACGTATATGTACCTGTGAATTCTTAACAAAGGCATGCACTAGTTTAAGAGTTGGACCAAACTCTTCAATAAGGTTGCTACTCACAATTGCCTGAACTGTTAAACCTGCATCCCACAGCTGGCTGCCATTATAACCCTACATTATATAGAATAGAGAAGATGAAACCCTTTTAGTTTGCTAAAGAAAATTCAACAAAACTGACAATAGGAGTAACCTTGTCATTTTCCATGTTATTCACTAGTTGAGTCTAAAACTAGAGTTGAATAACATGTTTGTGCTGCAGCTGGAGATTGTTTTTTTTTTTGCGCCGACGGTACAATATGTAGTCAACATATAATGTTTATAATCATTTTTAGATAACATATAATGTTTATAATCATGCATGGACACATGAGAAGTGCATGATGCATGCATGGATACTTGCATGCCTTGACAGATCATGCATCGGCCACATGATAAGCCTCAACTCTTAGTTTCAACTAAGACAAAAGATTCAGCAATGGTTACCTTCATTTTCATACCATCTTCAGCAAGCCACAAATAGTCATAAATTCTTGGAACATGGAGTTTGAATGCATCTGAGTTTGGATCTTCAATCCAACAAGCAAGCATATTCAATACCTGTGTATAATGTTATTGATATTGGGAGCGACTCATGGAACAAGCTTATCAGAAACAATTGAGAAATATTACACTAATCTAGTCACTAAGGCACACACTTCTGACAAATATTCCATACCTAATAAGACTTATGAATAGCGAATAGGATTAGCATGGCAAGAAGAAGGAATGGGGCTGCTAAAGTGGCAAAGCAGAGAAATGTTAACACAACTGGAGTTGTAGAATAAGTTGATCGAGTACTTCTAAGGTGACAGTTATGAGCTAGTATTCTGACTTTTAATAAACATTCATGTTAACTGTAACAGAAGAATAAAACAGAAAAGAAAGAGTTCCACATTTTTTAGGTTCAAGTTTTTGTAGATTGGCATAACTAAATACGTGTATATACTGCTACTTAGGACAGTAGTTTGCAAATAATGAAAAAAATCAAAATGTGTTACTAATGACAATAGTTTCTAACGGGGTAGGATGTTACATGGTTAGAACATGCAACTCAATGTTGAACAATGGTCATAGGTCTCGAGTTCAAACCTTGGCAGGCGCTAATTAAATACTAACTTAAGTAACCAAGGCAAAATCCGTATTTCTATTAAAATCAAGCAAAGGGTCCATATTTCACCGGTTGGGCTTAAGTTTTCAGTTTGCTTTGTCTCATTTTAGACCTGAGTCTGATCGTATCTCTATTAGAAAGATATATTTGGGTGACATAGAGAGTAACACGGAGGTGCCAACAAGCAATTGAGTATGGTTGTTTGTTTGCCTCATTATAAATATGAGAAACTAGAAGATGCCCTGCGCATTGCCACAGGAATTGCAAAAGATTTGGATGTGGAGATGGTATATGTGCATAGCTTGCAATTAAAATGTTAGAAATTTGTGGGAGTTGATGTGGATATTTAGTGGAAGATGGTATGGATGTCGTGCATGTTGAGAAAAACTTGCAGTAGGATTAGCCTTATAGGAGATATAGATAACAGGTTGAGGGGTTTGTTAGTTACTGTGCTCATGTACTACGTACTTTACTCTCTTTGGAAGATAGGGGATGTAGTTGGAAGAATAATTGGGTAGACCTCAAGCATCGTCAGTAGCATCAGTGAGCAATTGCTTTGCCATTTTTGACCCATTTGAAAAGCAAAGAACTATGGCAAGTGTTTTATAATTTGTTAGGCTTGTTGTCCTAGTTGTCCAGTTTTACATGGACACTTCCAAAGCTATGCCGTGTATAAGACAATATTATGGTACATCATCCAAGATTTTAGAGTTTGTGTCAGTTCATTTTGTCGCACCATCCAAAATCAGCCTACAGCCTAGCCTCTCACGTAAAACAGGTCCACGTACATGTAGTTCTTCTCTTACACTTTCATCTTCGCTTCGTTCAATAAAGGGTTAACATAGAGGTCTACGTTTTGACCTTCAGCCTCCTAAATTTTTAAGGTGCACTGAACCCATCAACTGGGGCCACGTGGGCCAACTTCACTACTACTACTATAGGCCTCTAGCAAGATAGTGAAAGACATATATGTATACTTGTATAGTTTTGGTTACTAAGGCTACTATAGTGGACTAAACCTTTTGATATATCTTTATAACCTAGGTTAGGTTCCACATCGAGGAGGTGCGCAAGGCTTGGGAGATGGATGAAAGGTGATCAATCGAATTGGAGCAAGCTCATACTTGGAAAAGAAGAAAGAGAAAAACCAAACTCCTTGTTGAATTGAAGGCAAAGGTAGAGACTTTTGTTTTGTCAGCTAAGACACAATAGAGTGCGTGGTCGGATTTTGGATGGATAGCTCACTATTAAGAGTTTAAATCTAAAACAGAGCATCTCCAACATTTTGTCATTTGCCTTTCCCATCTATATTTTTTTTTGGCAAAACCAGAAAAATAACCCTCCCCAACAGTTTGGCATCCTTGTTTGCTATCTTTGGCAACTTGGCAAATCTCCCTCTAAAGCGCGCACATATATGCGCCGGTTGTGCACTTGGCATCGGTTCTCTGCACCGCCGCTTAGTTCCCGCGTGCGCAAATAGGTCCTGCGACGATTCCCGGTGCCTCCCTGCACAAAGACTTCCCTGTCGCGCTGCTGGTCTCCTCGACGAGAAGCCCTGATTGCCGTCGCCCTGATTCATCGTCATCAATGACTACCTGCACTGGTACCAGGCACCGGCACGTACAGCGGCCAAGTGGAACTTCTTGATCTGCGATGTCAACGAGTACATCTTCTTGTCTGATGGCCGCACGCTTCGATCTGAATTTGAATTGCCGAACTATTCCAAGTATAGAATTGCATTGTACAAAGTGGGGCTAAAGGTTGGAGGACCTTTTGTCCTAGCTCATAACACCAACCGGGACTAAAAGATGGCTTTCAGTCCCAGTTGGTGTTACGAAGTGGGACTAAAGGTCTCCGGTGTCCGTGAAAGGTAATAATGCTCCCTTTAGTCCCAAACTTTAACAGAGCTGAGACTAAAGGTTGACCAAAAGTCATTTCTCTAACTGTACTATGCATTCTGAAGGTAGTATAACGTAGCTTATTGTCATGTGGTGGGTATTCGCTATCTAGTGCCTACACATACTGCCCACTTAGCTAGCCTAATGGCAAGCTTTTGGATAGGTGCTATTTACATGTGTTGGCCTGCTCTTTTAGAGCTCTCTTGTCATTCTAAGCAATTTAACATACTATTGAGCCTCAAATAACACATTCTACTCATCTCACCTTGTGCTTGATCCAAAGTGAGACTGGGAGAGATATAGTACATTTGCTTTGTTGATTGGCATTTATTCTTCTATATATTAGGGGCGGTTGCCTCCACCTAGATGACTTGGAGCATCTATTGCTATTGAGGAGAGTGTTGGTGATTTTTCTCTGCCTCCAACAAGTGATTTCTAAGAGGTTCTGAAGTTGCAAATTGATACTCTAGTGGAATTCACATGGCCAGTTTGGGTGCACCTCGTTGTTAATTCTCTTGTGGCACCCAAGTTGTGAGTCTATCTTGTCATGCTATTTAGTATGCGAATCATCACTTGGGGACTCACCCCAACTTGGAAGTAGGTTCTCGGCAGGAAATCAAACCATAGAGATAAATCATTGGGTTCATCTCTTGCCCTATGTGGTTTGGTACTAATATCACTTGCATTTACATTCATATTTATTGCTTGTGGTAATTGCTTGATAGAGTAGCTCCCTAGTTAATCGTAGCTTTTAGTAGTAGAGTACCTAGTTCTTCTGTGTTCTAGCGATTTAAATCTTAAACTCCTATAAAGACAAGATCCACTAGTTTATTTCTCTAACTTCTCCTAAGGCCATGTCATCATCCACTTCCTTGCATGTTCTACCCCACTAGATGAATTTCTCTTCATGCAAGATGTTTGCATCATTCTCCAATAAGTAACCCACTAGACTTCTATTTCTTTCATGCAAGGTGTCCACATCGTCTTCACTAAATCCATGTCATTTCTTATTTATCCCCACTAGATATTTTTTTCTCTTCATGAATCATGTTCCTTCTCAATATACCCGTTGCAGCGCGCTGGGAATCCACCTAGTTAGAAAGCATTTGCTTTAAGTGTTGTGTAGGGGCTTGCTTGGGTAAAGTAGTGCTAGAGCAGGTAGTGGCTATGAGGGTCGGTTGTTGTATTAATCAACTTTGCTCTAGTCTTGTGGTATCGTATAAGAAAATTTTATAGGCTATTCAACCCCCTTTCCCTCTAACCATCTAGATCCTTTCAAACAGGGTATTACAATGCATGAGTACCACTTTTGGATATGAAAACACAGATTTTGTTTGTCATATTGTTCTTGGCCTGTTGTTGTAAGAACTGTAAAACTCAAAATAGTGTATACTTCATTTGGTAAAGAATCAACATACATATAATCGTAGTCCATAGTTTACCTTGTTTACAGGACCAAGGTTAATATATTGAGTGCTCTCATCTTCATAGTGAATGTGGCCCATGGCAGTGCGCAAAGCAATCTCCCTAAGTCTGATCCCAGGCCAACGCATCATAACTGGTTCACCAAGCTTGTGAAGAGTGGTCCATAAGACATCTTGAAGAATTGAATGTGGATAGTACAAATCTTCCTGAAGTACAAAGCATATACAAACGTCACTCAGATTTTCAAAGATACATGTAGTATCCAAAAATACAAAACTCATAAATGATGTAAAATAGGAGGACAAGTAATATTTGTTTTAAGTTTTCCTAGAATAACTTCTCAAATCATTTCTTTCTCGCATAGACTCAAGGTATCTTGCTCTTGCGTGGTTGCACCCCTACTACACGAGTGCCAAGCCGACCTCGCGCCGCCTCCCCCCTTCTCCCCTCCCCCCCCCCCCCCCACCCGCCCCCCAGCCGTTTCTGCAACTCTCGCCTTCTTGTC
>JAKNSH010332653.1:0-10227 GCA_027790015.1 Cymbopogon flexuosus
CAGTGCTCCAGGAGAGCGGGTTTCAATGTTTCATTTTTCTCCTATTTTAGCCATGATGGACGTGTTTTCATCTATATGCTGAGTACATAATCTCTATCGTTAACTGAAAGGCATCTCCTGCCATTACGTTTAAAAACTATAGGGGCAAAATCACAATTACATATCACAAGGGCAAAAACTATTTTCCCAAAACTATAAAGATATTCATACCTTTTTTTTTTTGAAACATGACTGATTTATTACTCCACTGACAAATCGTTAGCAACAATTACAAAGACATCATCTGGGACAAAACTGTTTCCCGCAACACAGGCACATATCCCAATGACAATATACGCATTTACTACAAAAAAACAATTAAGCAAACGCATCCAGGACTAATAGTGAAGAAAATGATACCACACTGTACATGTCTAAACTGATCACAAAACAATTTCAAAATACTATACACCACATTTGAAATGGCCACCCCATCGCCATTTTTATTTTCACTGAACAATATATACAGTGATGTACCAAAAGAAATCCAATATGCAGATTCTAATACTGTAATACACGGAGATATCTTCTATAATAGAGAATAAAACAATTTGTAATGCTTATTTTAACCCTTTCACACCGCCTTCTGTACCATGGAACACTGTACACTGAAAGAAGAGGCTCAATACATGCCAGGAAACACCTATTTTCCCAGCCACTCGAAGCAGCAACAGAGACCCCAGCAAAACTTTGAAGGATAGTCCCTTATGAACACATCCCTGCTGTAGCCGACAACATAGAAGCTAAATGATTTCTTGCGATGGGCCATTGTGACACGGGTTACAGGCACAACTGAAACGATGTGTCTCTCGGAAATAACCCGTGCAGATGGTGGAAATGGCAGCCGGCTAGCGATGACTTCTGAGGAAAACTGGTTGAGTGGGTATGAATCAGCAAAAAATGCAGGAGTGCACTGATATGCCTGTATGTTGCATAGCTGCACTCCTTTGGCTCTGTGGAAAACTTCTTCAGGGACCGAGGCAGCCCCTCTAGTTGCACTAACTTTTCTAGCTGACAGCGTCTTCCTGGAAACAGAATAGTTTGAGTTGGATCAATATATCAGGCGATTACAGTAAAAACAATGTGAAATAGACAAATAGTTTCTTGAAACCATTAAATAAATCAAATCAATATACAAAAGGATAATCCATGCTAAGTGATAACAACCTGAGTGACAACTGCTAATTCTCTAACTGAACCTCCCAGATTGTGCAATTGCATCTTTCTGCAGTTAATATATGTTGGTATTTGACTTGACAGGTCATAGAGCATCGGAAGACTAACGATCTTGTTGCCTCAAGTCCTCAATACCAATGAGTGTCAAACTCTCAATAGATTAAATTTTATGATGTAACACTAAACATATATTCACAAAGAAAGCTACAGGTTTGTTACCCCAGAAGTTCACATGATTATTAATGATAAGAATAAATTTTGACATTACCAAACTAAACATCAATTTTCACATTCAGATGTTTTGGCTTTTTTCTGGTGCTGAACAATTTCCTCAACTTAGAAACAGAAACCGATATAGACTTAGAAAAATGGGCTCATGATTACCATTGAACATGAGCCATGCTTTGTGCAAGGAGGGAACCATATCCAGTACATGTGTTGCATGTCACCAAGCCACGTGATCCACATGCTATACAAGGTATTATTCCTTTACCATTGCACATTCCGCATCTGTGACAAAAAAGTATATAGAAGCATAATGAACGTATGTGACAAGTAACATGGGTTTATGTACTATGCTGAGATAAAATAAGCATCACAGCAAAATTTAGTTCATTGTAAGAACATCTAATGCAATATAAGGTTATTTTTTGTATTTATACTCAATATTGATGACATGTGGACCAAAACCAAAATGCAACAATACCACATTAATAAATTCAATTTAATATAATCTTAAATAAAACAAAAGGACACAAACACTGCATTGACGATACATGCGAACACTAAATGGGCTTCGTCAAGGGATCTATATTCAAGGACCCAAACAGGCCTGTTAGTGATGGGCCCAATGGGGACCAGAGAACGCCCACGACCAACCTTAGCCCTAGCCAGAGTGCGTGTGTGTGTGTGGGGTGGTGGGGGGGGGGGGGGGGGGGCGCCCCCCCTTGGGGGGCCCCCCCAATAAGATTTTAAAAAAAAAAAAAAAAAAAAAAAATAGATAAAAAAAAAAAAAACTTGTGTAAAAAAAAGGAGAGCCAAAAATTCCAAATCTATAAGGCAAGTCATAGGGAGTATAATTATAGGGGACACGTACTCATATGGATCAAGCAAGAAATAGAGAATTATTATTCCTCAGGCTTGCTGTGCCTGCCTTCTGACCTGCTCCTGTGCTGCATGAGCCCTAGGCCATTGGCCTCCCATTAGTGTACGGGGACCACAGGCCACCATCACATTCTTGTCCTCCATCCTCCTACCTCCTTCCCCCACAATCTACACAGCGTACCTCCTACTGATATGGTAATATAGACCTATCACATCTAGTATCCTCAGACCAGCTATCCATGGATGGAGACAACACCACCGCTCTGAACGCCGCCAACATTAAGGCACTACTTGAGAAAACTCATCATTGACTCCAACACACACTTCAATGAGCTTCAAAGCCACTGGGACAATGTCGACACCCTGTCTTGTCCCCATCGTGCAAGGCAGCACTAAGTCCACTGTCCACCAAAGAAGCCGCCACCACTGCTGCCGCTTCTGTGGCCAAGGAATGAGAACACGTTGTCAAGGTCCAGGGATCACGAGGCCTCGTTACAGAGGACATCGTCCTTGCTTTCTTCTAGGAGCAGGCAAACAACTCATCATCTTCTTGCCTCCTAGATATAATCCAGGAGGAGACAAACAATCTGTTCGCCAAGCCACCTAAGATCAACGCGCCACCGCCAACGAATGAGACATCGGGATCAGTCATGTTCCCGGTGCTACAGCGACGCTGCCACAAGCTAACCTTCCCCACCTACGACAGCAAGGATAAGTCGCTGCAGTGGCTTAACCGCTGTGAGCACTTCTTTAGGGGTCAATGGATCTTTGAAAACCAAAAGGAGTGTACCTGCGCCTCTCAGGACAACTACTTCGCTTGTGGCAAAACAAGCGCTTTGGTCCCCCAACGTGGCAACCCTCTAGACAAGCTAGTACTGCTGTGCAAGACAGGCCCATCGATGACTATACTGAGCACTTCCTCGCATAAGTGGCAAGTGCAGGACCCCTCAGCGAGCTTGAAGTCAACATCTAAAAAGGGAGACTGATGGAACTGCTAAAGATGGACGTTGAACTAGTGAACCCTAAGGATAAAGAGACACCCATGTCCCTTATTACAAGCGATGCAGCAATGTCGTGGCTGATTATCCAAGTCGGTGACGGTGACCATCAGAGCACCAGAATGGCCACAATCTACGCCCAAGCCGGCGCTACCTACATCACCAACAACTCAACTCTGATGACAACTACAACAACCCCGATCACTTCACCACATCAGAGATGGCAAAACGACATTTTATCGTTCTTCAACTGCGACAAGCAGTTCACCAGAGGGCACATGTGTAAATACCTATTCGGCATTGCCATGAACAACTATGACCTCAGTGACATCAAGCCCAACCTGATGATGCTCATCGACAATCAAGAGCCAAGTGTATGCGGTTAGCGCACCATGTACCTGGTAGGCGCCATCCTTGACAGTGGAACCAACATCTTCATCGTCACTGGCGCCACACATAACATCCTTGACACCCTTATCTAGGTTTGCATGACTCGCCGAATGCCGCATTGACACATCCACCATCATCAGCAATGGCAGCCATGTCATCCATCATCATCAGCAATGGCAGCCATGTCTCATAAGTCATACCATGGAGCCTCCTTCGATGTACCGCTCCACATCGACAACGGGACACCCCAAATCAGCGCCTTCTTGGTCGATACACACGTCATCCTCAATACACCATAGTTGGCTTCCCTCAATCTCATTTTGTGAAACCTTGCCACACTTTATATGAGCTTCAAGAAAGACAACTGCATCGTGGCATTCATAGGAGTCCACAGTAGGCTAGCGCCACAAACTGTCTTAACATGCAACTAAAGCTGCTTCACCGACATGGCAAACATCCATGCAACAACACCTTTAGCATAGTCTCCTCCAGCCTCACCATTTTCACATACATTAGAAAGGCTCTCAGGAAGTACCGGAGCTTCGCTTCGTCACTGACACAGCGGCATGACCACTCGAACATGGTCCATGGATAGCGGAGTTCTCTTCTTCGATAGTCACTTCTCCTACTAGCAGCCGACCTCCACGCCCTAACGTTAACGACAATGACAATGCTACCTTGTACCTTGCCAGCAAACATCATGATAACACAAGTGGCCACAATTGCTCGCCATTGACCACATCTTCATCGGTCCGGATTGCAGGACATGTTGTTTGTCCATCTTGTCGCCAACCTACAAATACGACGGCATCTTTGGCAAGCTCATCAACATCACTGCTATGTCTCCTGCGGAGCACTACCTTGTGCCTCAGGATGACATGCTACATCTTCCACAAAAGTGTATGCCATCAACTGACCCCCCATAGGCGACAACGATGCTGCTTGTCAAGATGGGCATCGCCTGCAAGATCATCAATGCCTATGTTCGCCATGATATGACGGTTCCAACCTCCCATGGCTACATTGGATCACTATGCTACCACCTCCTCAACAGGGCAATCCACAACCATCTCTCACCATGGTGGTAGGGCGATTGCAAGTGCGCTTGGAGACACAATAGATGGTGGCTCCCCTTCCTCCAAACAACACCTCTAGATAGATTATGGATGCACAAGAAGTCATGGGGGGATTGATGCATGGGTCTAAATGGGCCCATTAGTCGTGGGCTGAGTGCTTGAGGCAGGCAGCGACCTCTCCTCAATGGTCGGCCCCTCCCATTGAGGAATCCACATCCAATTAGAGCTTGAATAAGATAGGAAAGAATAAACTCAAAATAGGAAAGATAGAGCTTGTTTAGGATAAGGAGAGTCCAAACCTATAAGGACTCTACGTCTAGTTTTTTTAGGGAACAAGTCATGGGAGTATAAATATAGGGGACATGTGCGCAAATGGATAAACCAAGAAACAGAGGATTATTCCTCAAGCTCTATCCATTCTAGCTCCCCTGTGCCTATCCTCTCCAAGCGTCACCATTGCCCCTTGCATCTGCCCTAGGTCACCAGCCTCCCGTTGAATATGGGCGACCACGGGCCGCTGTTGCCTTCCCAGTTCCCATCCCACTTCCTTCTACCTCTGTCCCGACAATCCAAACAACACGTCCTACCAATATAGACCCATCACAAAAACCATATCTGTAGCAAAGGAAGTAGAACTAACACTGTATCAGATCCATCCTGGTGAGCAAGTAAACCTCTGCCATGACATGCACCACACCGGGTCATCTGATTTGCTTTATAAAACCCGTGCTCCTGACCAGCATTGCATGTAGGGCATGGTTTCTCTCCACGACCCTCACAATCTGTAAAAAAACAAAACGCCTAATAGATTTTTAAAAAATGGAAAGATAAATATGAAAAGAGTGACAATAGTTACCATGTTAAAATTAAAATAAGTGTAAATACATATAGCAACAAAATTATGAAGAAGGTACTTGCTAAGGTGCAATGTGAAAAGGAAGGGACATATAGCTAGGTGTCCTAACTTAAAACAATTTTAAGATTAGTATCATGCAAGTGTTCTTATGGCCTGTTGGTGGAAAAGATAGCACAAATGCAGCAATAGCAAGTAGTGTTATAGCCAAATGCACCCATGCTAGTTATTATGACTTCGAATGTGAAGATATGAACTGAAAGGTATTTCCATCATAGAAGCATTCAAAATGTAGGAACAAAGGCTATAAACCTACATTAGCAACTTAAGTTACTGGATGAATGTATTTAATTTTTTAAAGGAAAAATTAGATTTGTGCCACTGTGTTAAAGTAAAAAGGAACAAAGGCTATAAACCTACATTAGCAACTTAAGTATGTACTACATGTAATATTGAGACGTTCGTTTATGCCACTGCTGTATCAATTTTAGTGGCAAAACTTGTTACAATCTTGCCAAGTGGTACGTTAGTGGTGTAAACATAACAAGTTTTACACAGTGGTGTCATGAATCCAAATATTACAAAAGCAACGTCAAATATCATAAACGCAATTAATATAGTGGCACAAATCTAATTCTCTGAATGTGGAGTCAGAAGGCACTGAAAGCAAAATACACATAGTACCTGAGCATTTTTCAATAATATCTGAATGTGGAATCTTGACCATCACTTCTTTCTCTGGTACAAAAAGTACAGGAAACTTAGCCCTCAAATCTAATTCCCACAATCCAACCAAAGGACCTTTTTCTCTTCCATCAATATTCCCACTTTCATAGGGTTCCTTTTTTGTAATAATGTGTCTTTCCTCGATGAAGGTTTCCAAGGTGCCAACATAGACATTGCAGTCCTCAATAGATGTAATTTTCCATGTGCGGGCAGGGTGACTTCCCCAACAGCATCGATGTCCAATATGGTCAATGAGCAGCTGTCGGATCTCCACCTCATCCAGTACATCCCTATCAGTAGAACCAACCATTCCATTGTCAGCATAGAACAACAGTAGTGCCAACAAAAAAGACAGGCACAGGGCACAAGGGAAGGGAAAATGATGCGAAGGGAAGCCACAGTGCACTTGTTTTTCAATTTGGAATAGATGGTATTTAATCTGTTTATAAGCTCAGTGCAAAACTAGTAACTCCTGTTCTTGACACCATTTAACAGTTTTAGCCTTCAGGTACTCCATCAAGCCAACTCAAAAAGTGAGTTCCCTGGAGCCTTCAGTTTTCTACTCTTCTTCCTACTCCGGTCACTACTTGCTGTATACTTGAATTTGCTAGAAGTCTGGTTATAAGATTTGGTTACTACAGTTATTTTAGGTCAGTTATTTTCAAAATTCCTTTCAAATATAACAAATTGACCTTTTAGCTTTTGTCATGTAAGTCCTGGTGCAAGCTGTCCATAGATGTGTTAGCTGGTTGTTAAGGGAAACATGCAACTAGAATATCTGAACTACTATTGTTTCCAATATTCATGATTTGATTGATTTCTAATCATTATGGAATTTACAGGTGTACTGAGGTGCTGTTATGTGGGGAAAGCACTACACCCGAAGGGGCCAGAAGTCAAAGGCCATAGCCGGGCAGGAGGAGGCCAACAGGCCAAACGTGTGAAAGGGCCTGGGTAGTGTGAACAAGAGTGAGTGTGTGAACATGTATCACAGGGAGCTTAGCAGCCCTGGTTATCCCCCCCCCCCCCTATATATATGTAAGCCAATCGAAGGAATGAATTAACAAGGAAGAAGTTATCTCTATAATCCCATCTCCTGCTAATCTATAATCTCATCCCCCTGCTGATCAAGCGCCAGGCTCGCCCTGGCGCCACCCTACCCGAGCTCTGGCACAAGTTTGTAGCTCCTAAGAATAAAAAATTTTTACATCTCTGTTATTAACAGCACTATTCAGGTGTCTCCATTTTTACTAGAGCATGTATCTAGTTAAGTCTCCACTGCAGCCAATACTAAAAGTGCACACGTTGTCTCATTTATCATTCTTATGAAATGGCCTGCTTGCAGAGCTCGAGATCTCATGTGAATCCAGTTACATCAAATTGAAAGATAACAGGATTACTAATATGTCGATTGATTGTACCAATTATGAAAAATGAGAAATCGAAGTTAAGCATCCTCAATTATAGCTTGCACTTCTGAGCTGAAGCTCACCTCCCGACGCTCTCAGAAGGTTGGTAACTGCCACCGTAGTGATATGGCCCTTGAGGAACAATCGCCAACCCTTCTGCAGCTGCAGCCGAAGACCAACAACTCCTTCAGTTGGTAAAAAATCTGAAGGAAAAAAAAAGGAACAACTATGTGGCGGTCGGTGGGGGAGGAACAGAGCACCGCCGGCGGCGAATTACCATTTGGATGCGGAGACGTTGGGGCGTGAGATGGGGAAGGGGAGAGCACGGCGCTGTGGATGGACGGCGGGTAAGCGTAGGCGTGGTCGCCGTGGGGAGGCGGGGCCGTGTGCGTGTAGAAGCCGGCGGCGGACCTGACCTCGTCGGCGCTCACCTCGGGCCCTTCCCAGCCCCCGCCACCGCCGCGCAGTACCGAAGAGCTGCTCCGGCCCAGGAACTGGTACTGCTGCTGGAGCTGGTCCGCCGCGGCTGCAGAAACGAGGTCCCACAGATGAGTCAGAGGATGATGGGACCGGCCTGACGAGATGGGATCGGGAGCAGACGGTTTGAACGCTCCGTCGGCGTCGAGGACAGCGGTGGCGAATGAAGCGGAACCTACCTGGCGGGGCGGAGGAGAGGAGGGGGCGGCGCTGCTCCTCGCCGTCGTGCTCCTCCTCCGCACTCATGGATCGAGGGACTGTGGTTGGTCGCGGGAGGAACAGGACAGGGCGACGACGACGAGTCCCGAGTCCAAAAGGCTCCGCTCTGTAGTGGGATAATTAAGGGCATGTTTGTTAGGGCTCTCAGCGGCTTTCACTGGGAGCTGTTTTTCTTTTTTGCCAAACAATTATTTTTAAAATAGTTTTACATGTGAAGCCATTTTTTTTTTGTCTTTTTATAGGAGGATGGAGCAAGAGAGAGCTGAAAATAGTAGCTTCTACCAGCTTCCTCTAACGCAAATAGAACCCACCAGGCTAAGACTCCCTGTGCCCATTCCTCTCTCTGCGAACGAGCACACGGCGTCGAGGACACGCTGCCAAGGCGCGGTCAGCAGTCGCTGGTGAGCATGGTTTGCCGGGAGGAGCGGCCACCGAAGCTCGGCTCGTTGGGACGCGGTCGCCGGAGTTGTAAGCCGGGTCACGGTCGCCGGCGCAGGGCCAGCGAGAGGCCGTCGACGCGGGGCGGTGGGGCCGGTCGCGGCAGCGGGAGCGCAGGCTTGTCGGGGCCGCCGGCACGAGCTGGGCATATCCTCGGGAGTCGGGACGAGAGGCCGATCGCGGACTCCGGCGCGGGCAGGGCTCGGTGCGGCGACGCGCGGCCGGTCGCGGTCGCCATCGCGGCCATGGCGAGGAGCGGGGACGTGAGGTCGATTGCGGACGCTGGCGCTGGTTAGGGCGCGGTGTAGGAACCTCGTCGGCGTCGGGCTCCGCCGCCTCCCCTTCGGCGTCGGGCTTGGGTGAGGCCGCCAGCAAGGCCGCCACCGGGAGCGCGGGCTCCGTCATTTCCGGCCGCAAGCACGCCACCGGGAGCGCCGCAGAAATAAAAACGCCAAGAAGCTTGCGTCGCCGCCGGGATGCGAGGGCGCGGTTGCCGGGGCCACGCGCGGGCGCTGAGATGCGCGGACGTGGTTGCCGGGGCGACGGGCGGGCGCCGAGATGTGCGGACGTGGCCGACGCGCCGGGGACTCCGGACTGGGGCGCAGTCGTCGGAGCACAGGGCGCCGAGAGAGACCACCGTGGGGGCGCAAGGCTGAGGCGCCGTCCGGCACGACCGCCGTCGTCGATGGCGCGGTCCTCGACGGCCGCGGCCTCCTCGGAGCCCAGCAGCGGCGTGACGGGGCTCCCGAGCGCCAAAGACAGGTAGTCCAGCACGCTGGGCGACAACACCTGAGCTCGCGCAGGGAGAAGCTTATATGGCGGCGAAGGTGGCGGCGGGTGGGAGCCTGGGCGGACGGCAGAGCATCTGGTTTCCGCGGGGCCGACGGCGGCGCCGCGTCCCGTTGCCGCCTAACACCGCGGCCACCACGCGCGGACATGGGCGGCGCTGGATGCTGAAGCTGTCTTGCGCGGGCGTGGGTGCATCCAGATTTCCGGACTTGGACGCGGGCATCAGAGAGAAGGTGCGAGCGTGGCCAATCGAACGGACAAGGCCAAACGAACGGATAGGATAAAAAAGAAGGGTATTACAGTCATTTGTTTTTGTTTAGCTATAATGTGAAGCTGTTTTGCCAAATGGGTGTCCAAAACAGCTTTAGCTTCAGCAAGAAAGCCGCTTATAAAGCTAAAATCTTTAAAAACAGCTTTGCTAGTGAAGCTGAGCCCCGTCAAACAGGACCTAACTTTTTACCATCCTTCCGCATGCACACTCTCCAAATACCAGGTTTAGAATGGCAAATATGTGGAGGTGGCAGTCCAGGTTG
>JAKNSH010332847.1:0-10392 GCA_027790015.1 Cymbopogon flexuosus
CACGTTGATGGCTAGTCTCCAAGCGCCCCTATCCAAAGCTAAGTCCTTGGAAATATTCCACTCCCTAAGGTCTCTCTTAACTGACTCATCCCAAGTCAGTTTAGGTCGACCTCTACCGTTCTTCACAATGATGGTCAATGATGGTCACCACTCTTAATGTTCTAGAATAGTTGCCGTTATGATTTCGACATTCCCTGGTTTGTTACTGCAGTGGTATGATCTACTTAGTAGATTTTTTTATTTGAAATCCAAGTACAAATTCAGTTGTTATTGCCTGGTTTTTTATTTGAAATCCAAGTTCAAATTCAGTGGTATTTGACATTCCCTGGTTTTTATATTTGTAACTGCAGTGGTATGATCTACTTAGTAGAGATGGGGATGGTGGCTGCAAAGCAACAGGATATACAGTAGTAACTTAAATAGGAAAAGAAAAACGAGCTCATATGAGTGAGTGACCATCTCTGAATGAATGATAGACTGAATGACTGAATTGGGTGTAGTGTTCAGTCAACAACTTGCAGTTGTTCCAGTTGAATTGCTTTATAGTTAGTTGTTGGTAGAAATGCAGGCTGCTTATTATCTAAATTTCTTTAAGATGGAATATGTAGCATCTTGTTTTCTGTGACATGTCAAAAAGAGAAAGGTGTAATCTAAGAATGCATTTTGGTCTGCAGGGTGGCTGCCACACTAGGACTGCTAAGATGACAAATGCTTATAATCTGCCTGCCAGGTATCAGGTATGTGATTTTAATTATTAGGTGACTTAGAGGTTGCAGCAAATTACATGCCACCAATGGCTTAGTAGTGCTCACCAACAACATTGCTTTCTGGAAACTGTAATGCTGCTTGTCCTGAATTGATTTTCTACTCTAAATTCATTGCCAATATACTCTAAGCAGAGGCCTATTATTTTGTGACATGGCATATGCTATCAGTTCCAAAGAAGAAAGACCTCATTTATTCATTTGGAATAAATGATTGAATCAGATATGGAACAGCCTGTGCATCCATTTATGATGTGATCTGAACTGCCACTTTCACATCCTTGGCTTGGGAGTCAACTGAAACTGCTTTGTCATTCTTTTATGAAATGATCTATTGTCTGTAGCTCTAAGAAAATGAAATTAAGAGTGAAGAGATGTCCCTTTCCCATGCTCTAATCAGAGAACCATCCTTCAGGTGCTTAACAATGTAACCTTTTTTTGTGAGTAAATTTTCAAAATCTCACCTGTCTATATACTGTGTTGCTTCATGAATCATGAGCTCAGAGCAGCAGCATTCGAGTATGTGTTAATATGGAAGTTCTGAGACATATCACATATCACATAATGATTATGCAGTGATATGGTAATGGTCAAAATTAATAAAGAGTTGTCAGAATCAGATTGACTATTCCCCGGTCTCTCCTGCAGTATGTATACAAACATTGACAAGTTACCTCACCGCTTGCATTTATTTGCGCAGAACACTAGAAAGAAAGAGAAAAAAATTAGCAAAGATGGTAGGAGATTGCGGTGACCGTTGCGGTCACCAGGTCATCCGCCAAATTTCCTATCTAAATATATTTTCTTTTATTAGTATTGGTTTATGCCATTCTTTTGCCATGAACTCTTTTGCGTCACTCGCATATTGTGTCATGTACTGTGTTGTAAATGTTTTGCTTGGTATCCTGTACAGGTATGTTCGAATAGTCTCATTGAACCATTTAGTCATTTCTGAGTAACTAACAAGCATATGTTTATTTATGCTTTTAGAGAGGTTCTTGCTACTGTGTTTGGCTGACAGGGAAGTTGGAGACTAAACCATATTTTTTTTCTTCCACATAATGGTAGGAGAGAAAATTTCTTAATTGAATTCTTAATGTATTTTTAAAGGAACATAACTTCAGTTTCTTTTCATGGAAAATGTCTGCACACATTTTGGCTTGATATTTATACCAGGAAGAAGTTAGAATCATTACTACTCAGCTGTATGACTTCCTGCCCCACTATCAATTAACATGTTCTACTAGGAGTTCTTGATTTATTTATTTTTTGGGTAATCTTATGAGTTAATGTAATTTTGAGTTTGCCACTTTTTATAGTGTATCAAAATTATACTTCTGATAAATGTGCGTATGATATAGCTCGTTTGAGTCTTGGTTGGGACCCGGATCAATCATAAATTTGGCTTGATCCCCTCCCGAGTTTTGTAAATAACTTTGTGGTTCGCGATTTTGCTGAACCATCTGTGCAGCACACTTTTGTTTAAAAAATATATATACTTTTGATTGGTTGAATTCATTATGTTTCTGTTAAACTTTTTTCTTTTGCGAAGGAAAAAGACTCAGAAGAAAGGAAAGTTACATACTCAGAAAGGTTCTAAGATTACAACAACAACTTAGCCTTTTGTCCCAAGCAAGTTGGGGTAGGCTAGATATGAAACCCAAAGATACGAGAAACAGAGAGACACATAGAAGGTCATGGCTTAGGCACGTTGATGGCTTAGTCTCCAAGCGCCCCTATCCAAAGCTAAGTCCTTGGAAATATTCCACTCCCTAAGGTCTCTCTTAACTGACTCATCCCACGTCAGTTTAGGTCGACATCTACCGTTCTTCATATTATTGTCCCGCTTTAGAACCCCACTACGCACCGCTGCCTCAGGAGGCCTTCGTTGGACATGTCCAAACCATCTCAACCGATGCTGGGTCAGTTTCTCCTCAATTGGCGCCACCCCAACCCTATCCCGAATATCGTCATTCCGTACTCTATCCCTCCTCGTGTGCCCACAAACCCAACGCAACATACGCATCTCCGCTACACTCAAAGGTTCTAAGATTACATTCCAAAAAAAAAGAAGGTTCTAAGATTACAGTCACATGCTCTGAAGGTGCTAAGATATGGCTTTGACATTGGTTTGTGTGGATTTTGAAACCCGTAGCAACGAATGCAACACCAAGTATCGATTTCAAATGAGGTTACCTCTGTGAATTCACGATCAGGACTTTGTGCTAGCATGGAAACCTCAAATCTTGCTTCATGGTTTTCAGAGAGTTCAGCTTCAAAATCTTCGTCGAATGCCACTATTCAATATATATCAAATACTGATTGAGTGAATAAAATGATATAAACCAAGCATATTATAAGAAATAACAAACACATTGGAAAAGGTGAAATACTCAGGAATTAGAAGGGAAGAAGGAATTGAAATAGTATACCAGATCCATATAACGAGAGCAGCTTCAGTTCCTCCATATAAAATCTAAGAGTGTTTGGGTACATCAACCATAGACCACTCAAATGCAAAGCTGCTAGGCGAATAGTACGAGGACTTTTTGAGCCTTCGTTAAGAAGATTCTCAACAAACTGAAGACAGATAAATGAGTTAATTGCATCACATGTATCAAGAAAAGCTTGGTACTAAAACATCTTTGTAATTCTAAGTGAATTGCACTAAGAAGGTCATCGGCCTAGGTGGCAAGGCACCACTGTTTCCCAAGCAGTGTTTTCTGATCGTCTGATTAATCGCAATTAATCGTCCTGATCGATACTGAGCACTCGATCAGACCCTCCGATTAATCACGATTAATCGCTGATTAATCGTCCTGATCGTCCTGATCGGGACCTGATTGATCAAGAACGATCAGCCGATCAGAAAACATTGTTCCCAAGGCGAGTTGGGCCTGGACGCCTAGGCAACGCCTTTAAAACACTGGCAACAACGCAAGAAAAAGAGAGACGACATAAGTATGATTTCCTTATTCAAGGATAGCAACAGTAACGATGCCTTTTAGTGAAGTTGGGGTAGGCTAGAGCTGAAACCAAAACGAAATGGGAAATACAGATCTAAAAACTGTTCATGGTTCAAGCAAGTGAATGGCTGATTTCCTAGCGCTCTTATCTAAGGACAAAATATCTAGGTATATTACTTTTCTTTTTCTCGACATAAGAGAGCTGCGAATCATTTCACGCACACGCACACGCACACACGCGCACACACACACACAACACAAACTCATTAACACACGGGCAGACGCACAAACAGGTGCATGCCACTGCAGAGATCTATCCAACACAGGGACTGGTATTAATACCAAACCTTGAGATCCTTGGCCCATGCAGCATGCCAAAGAGCACCCTCATCTGCAGTTGTCTGAATCAGCAGGTAAAACTCTATGTTTCCACTCTTACAAATCCGTGTTCTATATCCATATAGCTACAACAAGTTTTAATCAGTGACACGTTATTATGGCATATTTTCATATCAACAGCCCAATAGTCCACACCATGAAAGAGGTAACAAAAGTACCGTATTTGCAGAACTTATTTTCTTTTGATAGTTGTTATTTAATATGAATTATCTCTATTTCCTTCTTTGTACTCATCTTTTAGGTAAGTAGGTAACTTTATACAATATGCATGCACCTAAATTCCACAGTGCAGACTTCATATATTGAAAAGGAGCCACATCCGCAGAACTAGCAAACAAATGCGCACAAAGCAGCAGATCAGCCGCTAAACATTTGTGTATGATGACCACTCAGTTAAAGAACGAGTGGTGTCGCATCCAAAACAGCAAAATGTGCTAAAGACGGTATGTGACAACTGACCCATTTTAAAGGGCCTGGCCCTTTTTCATTTGTCTGGTGCATTTCCAAATTAGAAAATATTGCTGGGTGCAATATTGCAGATAGTAGTGCAGCAATGGGAGCCACTCGGCGTTTGTTGCAGCTAAGGTGCAAGATCCAGGAGGACTTTGCTAATTGCATCATCATCTGAAAAGAGATAAAAGATACTGAATGGCATTATTGAAGAAACCAGCAAACAAATTTATAAAGGAAAGAACTAACAATAATCTATGTTCCAAACAAAATTTTTGTAGATTCTGGACCACAAGAACTCTTTTAATCTGCATGTTTTTACCAGTAATACGAATTGGTATTTATCCAGATTTTGTTCTCTCTCTATCTGTTGATAGGGTAGAGGTTCTATTATCCAATTGTTATACTAAATAAGATTTTCTTTTTTTAACCAGTCCGTCTATATTCCAGAGTGGAAAAATGAAAAATTCAGAAGCTACTCCCTCTGTTTCAAATTATAGATCACTTTAGTTTTGTCAAATTTGTGGTGCATTTTCTATAAACTTGGTCAAAGTCAGAGAAGTTTGACTGACAAAACTACAGTGAATTATAATATGAAACAAACGAGAAAATTGGTATTATAGGACACCAAACAACGCGCTTCGCAAATATAGGACTCCAAACATCAACTTTGTTAAAATGACCCTTGAAATGTTGGCTTCTTGTTTTCAATGGCATTTCGGGTTTTTCAACATTTACTTAATCCAAATATATGTATTTTGTACCCAAAGTGACCCTTTTGCCCTTTTGTGCTTTCAACGTACATGAGAGGCTTCGACGGGAAGGAAGCAGAATAGGTCGACCAACCAAGCTGGCCCCGGTTTTATCCGTTCCCTCCTCTGCTACAAAAAAGAAACAAAAATCCCCCCTCGCTCCTCGGTCATGGCAGCGACCATCCTCTCCGCGCAGCTCCATCGCCTCCTCGCCGCGCGGGGTTGAGCTCGGCCTCCGCAGCGACGCCAACCAGCCTGCACCCTCCAATGGCGTCGCGACCAACAAACTCCAGCCTATCTGCAGACTCCACCGGCATGGTGACAACTCCCCGCAGCAGCACCGCCTGTCTCCGCCCTCCAGCGACGGCGTGACGAGGCCCTCTACCTGCGCCGCCTCGACATGGCCCCACAGCAGCGGCGTCGCCCCTCGACGTGGCCCTGCACCAGCGTGTCATCCCGCTGGCACCCTCCAAACAGCGGCGCGACGTAGCCCTGCTGAAGGCCCACCCCACCTGCGGCCATGTCCCTCACGCGCCCAGGTGCCAGCCAGCCATGCCCAGCAGCAGCAAGCCAGCCAGCCCACACGACCGGCCAGCAAGCCAGACCAGCGCGAGCAGCAAACCAGCAGCCGGCCAATCAGAGCCAAGCAACGTCCTCTCAGGTGGCGTCAAAACACAGAAGGGCAAAAGGGTCACTTTAGGTATCAAAAATACATGTATTTGGATTAAGCAAATGATGAAAACCCCAAAATGTCACGGAAAACAAGAAACCAACGTTTCAAGGGTCATTTTAACAAAGTCGATGTTTGGAATCCTATATTTACGAAGTGCGTTGTTTGGTGTCCTATAATAGCAATTTTCTCAGAACAAAGGGAGGATACTTTGCGAATAAATAGTTACACAGAAGAGAGAAGATACCAACGGATAGTACCTCATAACTGATGCCTAAAGAGGTCAATTTTCTGTTGCCCATATTCAAGTGTAACAATCTCAAAATAGATCTCACACATCTCAGGATAGATAAGACAGAATTTTCACCAGCGTTTTCAAGGCTGCAAAGATTAAGAAAAGATAACTAAGTACAGAGGAAATCAGATGATTTAAATTGAAGAATTAGCAGACAAGAAAAACTTGGAATGATAAGTAGACAACTGTGTTCCAACACAGGACCAATTTGCATTATAAAAACGAATCAATAATTTGGATTAGCACTTTTAGTCGCCCCTCTAAATAACATAGTATTGAGTTCATACGTTCTAGAATGAATAAAATGGCATCCACTTGACATAGGAAAGCTACAAATTTTAATCAAGCTAACAAAAAATAATACAAGAAAGTTACAGCTTTCAGACCCCAAATAAACAGGTAACAGAGTACTGAAATGAGATTGTATGCCATTATGAATGTAAATTGAAGAAATCATAGAGCTAAAATGTAACAGTGTCATACAAAGCTCACCTTTCGATAACATCAAGAAAAATGCATCGGAGGGTTGAATCGGAAAATAAAGGTTTCAATCTTTTCACCTGAGTTTCGTTGTCACTATAGCAGCCCAAAATGGATAGAAGGGAATCCATACAAAGCCACTAAAATGAAAATGAAGATTAGGAGCCATCCAAATTGACTTCTTTATGTACTGCAAAAGGAGCAAGATATTATTCTAACCTTCCAAGTCATCAAAACAGCTCTTCTGCTTCGTGTCAGAGTTCCATCTGTAAGAAGATGGTTGATGTTTTCAAGGAAAGTGGTGACCACAATGTCCGATAAAAACTCGCAGGCTTGATCTGTCTGCTTCGCTTCCACAAAATCCAGGAACTGAGAACTGCAGGCAGTAGACAGAGATGCCAGAACATAGGCTAGAGCTTCATAAGCTGCCAGGTGAAGTTCAGCTCCAGTCTTATGCAGGAAAAAAAGAGAAAGGCTGACTTCAGTATTTATGTAAAGAAAGTTAACAGAAAGACATTGAAAAAGAATGATTAAGTAAATTAGTACTTTAAAAATAGCAGCATACCTCAGTGCCAATAGTGGAGTGATGGGTAACATTCAAATAGAATTCCCATAGCATGGAAAATGCAGAAGAAACACAATCACCAGAGCTGTAATGATTACACCATGAGGCAACAGAACTAACACATCGCACTGACCAAATCTGTGAATTAGGAGATGGAATTTATCAAACCAAAGCAACTGCATGTTGAAGTCATGAAGTGCACTCCAACACAGGTAAAGTAAGAACAGGTGTGTTTGGTTGGAGGGGATTTTTGAGATGGGACAAGAAAATGCCAATTTTAAGGGGGGTTGGAGGACATGGGTGGATGGGATGGTCCTCTGAAGAGAATATGCTCTCAAATCTGGGACGAGACGGGGTCCAAGAAAATCAGCCAGACCGATTCATCCCCATCTCTCTTCCTCTAGCACATGACCTGCACGCTGAACTGCGATCACCATTTCTTTCCCTCACCTCACCTCTCCCATCTCTCTTGTACCAACACGGCGGCATCCTCATCAATCCACAGGCACCATGTAACCCTCTCTTCTCCATCCAGCTTTTGGATTGCACCTTACTCCCGCCTCAGGCAAGATCCAAGCACAAGAGAGAAGCAGATCCTGTGAGTGGACACCTCTGCCCTTGATGCTTGCACCGGAGAGATCCATTGGACTATGCAGATACTAATTCATCAATAACCTTCCTCGGTCTGAACCAGAACTCACGTGGTTTCCAAAGGTGCGTGCCAGACAACATAAATCAAGAGTTCACAGACTAGTGGAGAAAAGCAGCTAAGCGGGTATCCAAAGAAAAGAAGGTTTCAACACTTTGATCGTCTTAAGAGCATGGCTGATTACAGCCCCATCTACTCCTAGTAGCTAGTAGTGTACATGGCTTAGATCAGCCCACTATCAACATGGCTGATGTAGTTTCTACCAACTACTGCACTAGAGAGGCCTAATGTCATACACTCTACAGTGACCAAGAGCTGATCGGTTGCCAGCTCCTGATAAGATTCAGAGCCGGGATCAGCAGCAGATTTATGTCTTACAAACTAAGACAGCAGACAAAACATCAAAGATAGTTGTAATGCAGTATATCTGAAAGATTATGTGAAACATGTCAAATGGAACCTTTTACACAAAGCAAGTCAAAGAAAAAAGCAGGACAGAACATACACCCTGCAATACTGAAGAAGTGATAGAGGTAGCCAAACGACGCTGACTTGGGCCTCCAAGCTTTCCTTTGATAGAATGGGGTAAATCCTTGTTCTCCACATCTCTAAACCAGAAAACAGAGCAAGACAGCTTGCTGAAGGACGCCATATTTTCCTGAGATAAGATATAAAGACGGCGATTATTGAAAGGCTGACACACAAAGAACCCTCAGCGACGGTTCGGAGAGAGAGAGGGGGAGAGAGAGAGAGAGGGTTACCAAAACAAGCAAAAGTGATTCCGTGAGCATTTTGTTGAGATTATCAAGCACTAATCCATTTACTTGATCCAAACCTCCTCTTAAGATTGTATTACTCTGGCAAACGAGCTTTCTCTGTCTCACCTCAAGTTCATCAATGAAGCTTAAAACAATAATAAAAAATTTTGTGGGTATGAAATCTCCACTGGGACATTGCTCAAAAAGCCTGTAGCCATAAGCCTCTAGAAACTGCAATGAAAAATACCTTTTTGAACCAAAGATAAATTGAAACACACAAGGGCGAATAGCTGAAGTTCAAGATTCAAGCACAACATAGAGATCCTATTGTTTTACAAGTATATATACAAGCAAGTGAAAAGAAAAACAAACCCCAAAGATTCCCTTCAAATGCTCCTCCTCTGAGGTTACAAGAAAAAGGGTTCTAGCCCACCTCCTTGCTTCAGCTTCCCATGCATCCACATCCTCGTCATCAAAAACATTTGAACCTTCATTCTGTTTTTGACTTACGAAGGTGGCAGGGAAATCAATCAGCTTACTCAACAAAGTGTTACCAACAGAACATTCTTCCTTCTGAACAAACCATTTCTGAACTACTACTCTCAATGGTCCTACAAGAACGTAAAATAGCAGTGAGAGCTAATGTCAACACAGCACTGTAGATAATATCGAAGGAGATACTTCAAAAAGTTCCTTTCCTCTTGTGTACTTACCAATATAATCAGTGAACTCTCGCGGAATTGTAGCAATGAAATGCAAAAGCTGGTTAAGTGGAATTTCAGTGGCACTTATCAGTGATGTTGCAACTTGGATAACCAGTTCACAAACTGCATTGAACTTCAAGTTAACAAATCTATTCATAACTGTCACTTATCAAAATTTCTCGAGGAGAGAGATGAAGAGTAGAACCTTTCAGACGATACTTTGGATTGAAGTGTTGTTTACTCCTCTCACTAAGAATCCATAAGACATCTAACAGATCTGTTGACCTAACTTCTGTAGGCACACATCCATCACATTTCGTCGCTGCTTTCCCAGGCATAGCACATGGCACATCACCTGTCTCTGATTGATGTATGCACGAAGCAACACAGGATGCAAGAGTCATTAATCCTGCTCGGCCAAATGAATCTTGCTTAGCCGCAGATGCCAGACTCCAAACCAGATGTATGCGGTCACTGTAAAGAAGGCCTGCATGCAACAGAAGTGATTTCAGCAGCACACTGCAACTGCAAGAGCTCACCAATTGAAACCAAACCAAAGTAAAGAGTAGCATGTCTGTCGTCAAACAACATAAATACCCCTTGAAGACACAAATACAAAGTCCTCGCAGCCCAAGCATGTGAATGTAGGCTAAACCATTATAGTGCATACAAGGCATTTTTTCTGTAATCTGTTGCTATAGTGATGAAAATGCAATATTGAAAGGAGATCCTCATTAAGACAGAAATGCAAGGAGGTTCACTAGTTTTTTTTTTTTTTTTTGAGAATGTTCACTAGTTAAGCTCCTTTCATGACACAACATATGCATAAACAACCTTTTCAAAAGACGTAAAGACACTATAACAAAAAAAGTGTATTGCTTTTTTTATAGGGGGGGGGGGGGGGGGGGGGGGGGGGGCTATACCGCAATGCGGGAGAAAG
>JAKNSH010332961.1:0-16740 GCA_027790015.1 Cymbopogon flexuosus
TTGTTTTCTTCTGTTTGTCTCTTCTGCGTTTGTTTGTACTACTGTATTTTCTTGTTCTCATTAAAAAGAAGTGTTCTGATAGTAATATAAAATCGCATGATTCTCTTGCGTGTTGAAGAAAAGAAACAGTATAAAACATCATTTTACCAGTAGACTATCACAATCGCAAGCAAAATCGAATTCACATTAATATTTGTAATCATGAAATGTGAAAAGTTTGTATATAGGTAGGGAAAATGGTTCTCACCAAGTGGAGTAGTGGAGTTCAAATACTTTACAATTTTCTTGAAGACACACATAGTAATTCAATCTCGACAGGTTTTATAGCTAAACAAAATGGTTCTCACCAATTGGAGTTCAATATACTTTACAATTTTCCTGAAAGAATCATTCATTCTCGACAAATTTATAGCTAAAGAAAATGGTTCTCCGCCAAGTGGATTTCAATACTTTACAATTTTCCTGAAAGAAAACAATATAATAATTCACTCTCGACTCCACTCTACTTAGTGTGTACTTCTTCGCCTTTTTTATTTTTTTATTAAAATGAAAGAGTCCGTCTTGAATTGTATGGAGTACGGAGTTCATGTCAAACTCATCTAATTTTATTCAAACTTATTCAAAGTTACATTAACATCTATTTAAGTCCAATCTAAAATTAAAAGTAAGGGAGGAAAAATACATTAACATCTATATATAGTTTACAATTTAAAGTAAGGGCTCCTTGCTTGCATGGCCATCGTTTTCCAAGTCGCAAATGCTCCTGCCGATCAGCTGATGCCACGACCCACGATATCCCAGGTATGCCAATAATAATTCTCCGGTGCGAGTATCTATTGAGCCACTCGTGCATTTGCTCCATTTTCTTTTCTTTTCGCTTCGAAATTCGCTGGTGTACGTGCGTTTTCTATTCCATCTCCGTCACGCTTTTTCCTCCCTCCTCTCCCCCCACCTTCTTCTTCCCCGACGGCGTGCTTTTTACCGCCGGCGCCGGCGAGCTGCTCACCCGCAGCATGACTCCGCATGTTGGCCGTCTCGTCCTACCCACGGCGGCTCCTTCTCCCTGAATCCCACCGCCCTCCATCCACCACACGCCTCCTTCCGCAGGCACACAGCACGCGGGCCTCCTCTGCCGCACCGCGCCGCCTCCAGACGCGTCGCTCGGCCAAAGTTCGGGCCCGCTCCGGCAAGCTCCCTCCGCTGTTCTGGGTGAGTCTACGCGCCAGCTCGTCGTCGTTGTACTCCTCCGGCTTAGTCCTTGTCAATTTTGGGCGCGCGCTCCTCCGCCGGCGGGCTGTGCTGCGCTGAAGCGGTTCGCGGATCCGGCGGACGGATCTGCGCCGTCCTCGCTGCTGGCTTGTTCGCTCTCATCGCGGCTGGGCGCACTTCCCGTACTCCACTGCTACTTTTTTTCTGGGCCGCGTGGCCGTGGAGTGGAGACCAGGGTTTGCCCTATGCCGGTCGCCCAGATCCTCCCCGCCCTGACCTCTTCCTCCTCTTTCTGCAGATCTGCCGGAGCGCCAGCAAGGCGGCGTCGCCATCCCTCCGGAGTCCGGAGCAGCAAGGTAAGAAAAGGCTTGCTCGTTCTGTACCTCGTTTAGTCTCTCCTCTTGGTTTGGGCCTTTGCTGATGCAACACAAGAATGGTCACAGGCATTCAGACCTGTTATAGATTTTTTTTTTTCACCCGAGGAAAACCCCATTTCCATTGAACGAACAACGGAAAACCTGTTATAGAATTAGCCCACCTAAATTAGTTAGAGTGTTATTAGTAAAGGAGTTGAATGCAGTCGCCCACATTCCCAAAATGGGCGAAAGCCTAGAAGCAGCACTGGTGCAGGCCATCAGCGTCTAGAGTTCACAGACCCGAAATTTCAAAACCTGAACCTTCTGACTTAATATGATGGCCACTTAATGAACTTGTGGTATTTGCACTTGATTAACCGTGATCGTACTAATGGGAAATACATTTCGAATAATACTACATTGATGATGGGTTTTCAGTGTGCTTAAGATGGCAATATTAAGGATACAAGACACAAAAAGATCACAATCCAGGAAATTTGTCCCACTCTCTCCCCTTGCCATTCCCTCTTTCTCTCTCCAGACTACAAGACAACAAGCAAGGGTGTCCTGCAGCCTGCACCCCTGGCCACTGGATTGGTGGTCTCTGTGCGCTCGCATCAACTGCTCGCCATCCTCTTGGCTCCTCCGCTGGCCATGGCGTTCCACTGCCTGCCGCCACTCCGCTCCCAGTCCCAGGTAGCTCTCCTCCAAGGCAAACCAAGAGAGTGGTAGAGAGATGACCAGTCGAAACGTGTATGAGGAGTTTGGATACGAGACGGCCAGAGGGAGGTCCCTGGCTTTCCCCTTTCTCTGATACTGGATCCTCCACCCACCATTGGGGCTGCTCCTCACGTGTTCGAGTGGAGTGATGGTGGAGATAAGTCTGTGCAGTCTTTAGTTGGGTTTCCCTTTTGCTGGTGATTAATGAATCCATCATAGCTTTGTTGTCTTGGATGGATTCTTTCAGTTTGTGCAAGAGCTGGATTGGTGCTCCCAATCAGATCCAAATCTTTTACCTGTCTTCCCCTTGTTGGTTGTGAACTCGTGTGCTGCAGACTGATGTATGACAGCTAGTCTGAATCCATTCGTTTATAGTTCTATCAGATTAGATTCTTTGTTTTGTCTTCTTGAACCAAAAACCGATACTAGTTGATGCTGCCCATGGGAACCAATTAAGCTAGGACTGGGGAGCTAGTGCAGCTTCCCCAAAAATATTGGGGTTTGAGAAAATGATGTAGGATTTAGGTCAACTTTTACTCCCTTCCCTTATGCTAGTAAGGTTTATTACATTCTGTATAGTCCATTTACTGATTAGGTATCATGCTCTCCTTTACCATTGGGCATCGGCTTCAGTGGTTTCTAACTTTACATCCCCACTTCCACACAAATACTGAAAACTACAGGGAATAGGAGAATAGGAGATGATGTGGATCCTTGGTATTATGCATGTTTCTACTGAATTCATGCTTCCCTTGTGCACTTTTACTAGTAATCTGTTTTCATTATGGAAAATTTTTACCACTATAGTCTTCTTGATATATCATTCTTCCACCTCTTGTTATTCCACTAGGAGGAATGGTACTTCTAGAGAACTTTGCACTTATTCTCTGGAAAGATAACTTTATTCTTTTAACATCATTCCTATTGCAGCGCCTTTTGATGCTGGCTGCATGCAACCATTTTTTTTACTTATTTTCTTAGACAATGCACTGTTGTGCTATGATATTAGTTGTATATTATCTCTGATTCGTGAGCTTGTAGGTTTAATTCTTGAGGAGCCATTTTCTGTTGATGACTTATGGTCTTTTTTTTTTCCTGTGTTCAGTCCTGCATCAATTTTAAAACAGAGTTAACACCTATTTTTTTTCATCTTCAGGGTTCTCCTCTCATGCCACAGTTTTGCAACATTGAAGGCTTCAAAAATCTACAGACCTAGATGATACTTGCATAATGCAGCCCTCAGATATTTGGAAGGCGCATGCTGGTTCATCACAGTCAGAGGGTTCGGATCTGGATATGGAGAGGAACGGATGCAACCATAATTGTTGTCCATCTCCTCTCCAACCGATTGCCTCAGCTGGTCAGCACTCTGAAAGTAGCGCTGCATACTTTTCTTGGCCTACATCTACACTAATGCACGGCTCAGCTGAAGGCCGTGCTAATTACTTTGGGAATCTACAAAAAGGTGTACTACCAGGACATCTTGGTCGCTTGCCAAAGGGCCAGCAAGCCACCACCTTACTTGATTTAATGATTATAAGAGCATTCCACAGCAAGATCCTCCGCCGGTTTAGTCTTGGTACAGCAATAGGCTTCAGAATAAGGAAAGGAACATTGACTGACACACCTGCCATCCTTGTGTTTGTTGCTCGAAAGGTTCACAGGAAGTGGCTCAGCCCTACTCAATGTCTTCCAGCTGCTCTTGAGGTAGGCATGATTTTGTTTCATGCTGTTTACAAAGTTGTTTAAGCCATCTGAAATCACATATTCAGTTTCGTTGCATTCCAAAAACAGGGACCTGGGGGTGTGTGGTGTGATGTTGATGTTGTTGAATTTTCTTATTATGGTGCACCAGCCCCAACACCAAAGGAACAACTTTATGATGAGCTTGTTGATGGATTGCGTGGTAGCGACCCTATTGTAGGCTCAGGTTCACAGGTAATATTCTTTTGTTCTCTTATGCTGCATCTTGTTTGGACTGCTTCATTACTTGACCACCTTTCTTTTGTCATCAAATGGCATGCTTTACTATAATAATACAATGACTAGTCTTCAGTGCTGCAGTTTTTTCTTATGCATCAAAATCACTTGGAGATACAAAAATTCATGAACTCGACATCTTGAGCTAAGAGTTGTCTTTTTTATTTCATTCTTTAGGTGGCTAGTCTTGAGACCTATGGGACTTTGGGTGCCATTGTGAAGAGTCGAACTGGCAATAAGCAAGTTGGCTTCCTTACAAACAGGCATGTTGCGGTTGATCTGGATTATCCCAACCAGAAGATGTTCCATCCGCTGCCTCCTAACCTTGGACCTGGAGTTTACCTAGGCGCTGTTGAGAGAGCAACTTCGTTTATAACAGATGATGTTTGGTACGGGATCTACGCAGGAACAAACCCAGGTAAGATGTCAATAATTACTGTGTCAAAGATTTGCATGGCTTTCCCCACTGGTCATTTCAGTGTTTACTTCAACTTGTATTGTGCTATATTTTTATCTTCAGGGTATATTGATATCCTTATCCTAATGTCCTCTACGTTGTAATGTGGTTGCAGAAACCTTTGTCCGAGCTGATGGTGCATTTATACCGTTTGCTGATGACTTTGACATTACTAGTGTCAGCACCTCAGTTAAAGGAGTTGGAGTCATTGGTGATGTAAAGGCAATTGATTTGCAATCTCCAATAGGCAGTCTCATCGGGAGACAAGTTGTCAAAGTTGGAAGAAGTTCTGGTCTGACGACAGGGACTGTTGTCGCATATGCACTTGAGTACAATGATGAGAAGGGAATATGCTTCTTCACTGACTTCCTTGTCGTTGGGGAGAACCAACAAACATTTGATCTTGAAGGGGACAGTGGAAGCCTCATAATCTTAACAGGACAAGACGGTGAAAAGCCGCAGCCTATAGGGATTATATGGGGTGGTACAGCTAATCGGGGAAGGTTGAAGCTTAAAAGTGGCCAGGGTCCGGAGAACTGGACAAGTGGAGTTGATCTCGGCCGCCTTCTTGATCTGTTGGAGCTAGATCTGATCACAACAAGTGAAGGGCTACAAGGTTTTCCCCCCAGCCAAAAGTTCATTCAAAATTTGAATATGTTAAGTCTTGTTCGTAGTATCATCTTCACTTCCTCTGATGGTTATTGTTCTTCTGTACACAGCTGCCTTGGACGAACAAAGGATTACTCTAGCTGCTGCTGCCGCTGCGGCTACTAATTCAACTGCCACAGAATCGTCACCTGTTGCTGGTCCTCAAGAGAATGATAAAATCGACAAAATCTATGAGCCTCTCGGCATCAACATCATTCCTCGAGATGGTTCTGCCATATCAACGGACCAACCCAACGAGAATGTGGAAGAGCTAAACCTGATGTCTCCTATGCGCAATGGTGAAGAAGGCAACGGTGACTTGAATAATTTGGTGGACTTGGAATTGGAAAATTCGCCTGATGGTATTTCTATTGCTCTGAACCTGGGAGAGCGGGAGCCAAAAAGACTCCGCACCGATTCGACGCTGGACATAGACTTGCAGAAATGAGGCTTCTATGCTGCAGACGTGTTGCAGGAGGCTCTGCATTATTCAGCTTTTGTATTGATCATTGAAGGTATGGCCACAAACAAAATAATCTGTTTCTGGACGACTGGACCTGTTGTCCTGCTTGGAACCGGTCTGGGTTCAGCTTTGAAGCTCCTGAAGCCGGTTTCTCCTGCAGTTTTGAGTCTAGTGTCTAGTACTGTAGTGTATGTAGTGGTGCGTAAGATTTTGGCACCTCAATTAGACAGAGGCGCCATATTTCTTGCCCATGTAATGTTGTCATTTGTTGTATGCTCGTGTATATGTACTACATGAAGCATTGTAAAATTGAGCAACAGCAACCAGAGCTCGAGAATCTTAGGCGCAACCAACCAACCCTGTACCTGATGAATTGACAATAAAGCTGAAAATTTTTAGGTGTTTGAAAAGCGGTTGTTCTTGGAATTTTTTTCTTGAATACGCAAAAAAGATTTATTGCTCTTGGATTTTTGGGGAGACAGTTTTGGATAGAAACTTCCTCTGATTCAGGCAGGTCCCTTGGTGTTGTCCCAGTCTGCCTCATCAAACTACCTGCTGTCTAAGGTTTGGAAAGAGCAGTCACATTAGCTGGTGAGTTCTCAGTAGTTCTTAGTGAACGTGCCCTCTGGTCACAAATTAAATAGTACTTATTGTTTTCGTCAAAATCAATCGAACTTTTCATAGTTTCGAAACAGGCATTTTATTGGATGTAGTATGTACTAACTCTATCCCAAATTATAAGAGTTTGGTTTTTTTTTTCCAAGTTTAACCACTTGTCTTATTCCAAAATTTATGAAAAATAATCTTTTGTGGTGGCTTTGCTTTATTAATAAAAATCCTTTAAGAATAACTTAAATTTAATAATAATTGTACAAAATTTTTGAATAAATCAAGTGATTAAATTTGAGATAAAAAGATCAAACATCTCATAATCTTGTTTTTTTTTTCAATAAAGGTTGGGTTTGAGTTTGACAATCGAACAGGCAGAATCCTGAAGATTCGACGTGGTGACGTGGCTCTCTCCTGCTCCGGTCCTGCAAGACGACGTCACGACGACAGCTTCCAATTCAGCACGTGACATTACCTGTCTGAGCCGACTTGCGGGTCCCACTACTTCTGGCCCACTCGTCATTGACTTAAAAGCACATGTCCCCCTACACCCTCCCTCCTCTCTCTCGTGGGTGTCGAACTCGAACACGGAAGTCACGAACGCGCGACAAAACCAACAGAAAAAAAAAAAAATCCGAGAAATATCTCTGCGGCCGTGCTCGTCTGGTCCCCCGAGCCGTGCCGGCGAGAGATGGCGGGGATCTCTCGCGCGATCCGAGCCTGCGCCGCTGCATCCCGGCGGACCCTGGCCGCTGCTTCGGGGGCGGCACTGCCGAAGGAGGATGCGGCGGCGGGGTTGACAGCGGCGACGACGACGGCCGGGCGCAGGGGGCGGGATCAGGAGGATGGGAGGCGCGTGCAGTGGGTGTTCCTCGGGTGCCCCGGGGTGGGCAAGGGCACCTACGCCAGCCGCCTCTCGCAGCTGCTCGGCGTCCCGCACATCGCCACCGGCGATCTCGTCCGCGACGCCCTGGCCTCCCCTGGCCCCTTCTCGAAGAAGGTATAAATCTCAGCCTCAGTGGATTGGCGGTGCGTCATGTTCTAGTTCGCTTGTAAGCTTCAACCTCCAAACAATCATGTTGCGTGTGCCATGGATAATGTTGTTGCTGTACTAGCGCCTGCTCTACCATTCATTAGATGGTAGCAGCTCGTCACCACTGAAACTGGTCTCTATGGATTGCACTGCAATAGCATGTGTTCTGCTAGCATTGCATATCGACAAGCTGTGGTAGTGCATAGCTAGGAAGCACCACAGCTCACGAACTGGACTGTGTCTGTTTCCGTACTTCACCTCGTTAAAGAAATGTTTGGGTAAATTTCACAACCCTTCAGAAGCTCCACATGGGTTGTTTGTTCTGTAATAAAACACCCAGTGTAAGGATGAAGTTAATCATTTGGCCGCTGATTGTAGGCCGTAGTTTAGTTTTAGTTAGACCATAACCTTGTCGATGCAATTCCACATAGATCATTAGAACCTCCAGTTGTGCTTACTCTTCTTTAACCACTTTGTAGTTTTGTTTCCTTCATTGTGTTAGTTGTGTGTTTGTTTCTTTTCCAGCTTGTTGAGATTGTCAATCGCAGAAAACTAGTGTCTAATGAGATCAACAAAAATCTGTTGTCAAATTTCTTGATGATATTGTTTGTATGCTTTTTTCCAGCTTGCTGAGATTGTCAATCATGGAAAACTGGTGTCTGATGAGATCATCATAAATCTGCTGTCAAGACGCCTGGAAGAGGGAGAAGAAAAGGGTGAATTGGGATTCATCCTTGATGGTTTTCCTCGAACCATAAGACAAGCGGTGAGCTAATTGTTTGACCTGACCGTAAGTATGCAAAAACACATACTTGCCTCTTATCAGGATGCTTTTTTTTTTGAGTTCTTATCATATCTGAGCTGGGTAACATGCTTTATGTGCTGTTTGGACTGACAATGTGTAACTTGATCACAGTAGTGGTCTTAAGACTCTTATTATACTGGTACCTTTGTTATCTTTCCTTTAACTTGATAGTTTCTCAAAGCAAGCAAGCTAAATTTCATTCGCCTAGCACAAGTTGGTTAGAATTGAACTGATTTACTGCTGTGCCCTTTAGCCCTCAGCAATGAACAGTAGATTAGTATCGTTAGATTTCCTTCTTAACGTTAACTTGTGTTGAACCTTAGACATGGTTATATTGCTAGGTCCTAATATTGTTTTATCATGTGCCTTTTTAGGAGATTCTTGAAGGAGTGACAGATATTGATCTGGTGATCAATCTCAAGCTCCCAGAAGAAGCTCTGCTTGCAAAATGCCTTGGCAGAAGGATGTGCAGTCAGTGTGGAGGAAACTTTAATGTGGCCTCCATTGACATTGAGGGTGAAAGTGGTGGACCTCGAATGTACATGCCTCCACTACTGCCTCCTCCACAGTGTGAATCAAAGCTCATTACTAGAGCAGATGATACTGAAGAAGTGGTAAAAGAGCGGTTACGTGTGTACCATGATTTGGTAGGTTCTGATTGCCTGAGATTGCCTTTTAAGAGTTTTTAGCTTGCACAGTATTTTTGTATCTATTTATACAACCTCAATACTTGTGCTACTGTAGTAAATGAGTTTGGTCAGCTAGACTAGTTTCTTGAACTAAAAAGCATATATCTATTATTTGTGTATGTGAAATAATGGAGCATGCATACCATTTAAGACCATTGTTAATTTGACATTTAAAAGTTGTGAGGATTGTTTCAGACTTAGTATGGAGCATATGCACCTATATATTATGGAAATGTCACAAAATATTCTTCCTTCCTGGAAAACTATAATTTTTGAATGCTTGTATGTTTGACTGTAGTCTTTAGCATTTTTTCTGTGGTGTCATCATATCCTTACCAAGTGAGCTGTTGCAGACTGAACCAGTGGAGGAATTCTACAGAGCACGTGGGAAACTCTTGGAGTTCAATCTACCTGGTGGAATACCCGAATCATGGCCAAAGTTATTGCAAGCCTTGAACATAGAAGACCCAGACAATAAGAAATCTGCAGCAGCATGATTTTTTTTAGGACTGCACATTAAATTAAACATCTGTAGCTTATGTCAAAGTCAATTGATGAGCATTTCTTATATTGTTAGAAAGCATAGTCCATTGCAGTTGCAGGTCCAGATTATTTTGGCGCAGCACTCAATTGTATAGTAGATTGATCATCGGTGGGCAAGATCGATGGATGTACTGGTTGTTATCCTCGAACGGAAGGTCTGTAAAAGGCAAGAAATAATTGTTCGACGTCGAGACATTCATTTGTAACCTGTACCATACATGTGCTTGTTGAAAGAGGTGCATACCAGAAGCATTTGAATCTTTGGGGGATATATGATTGAAGCTTTTTCGTGTATGTGTTGAGCTTTTTTGCTACCTACATGTGAGGAATCAGACATCACTCTGTTAAGTTGTCAGCTGGTTCATTGCATCATGTGTGAATATGATCTCATGTTTATGGAATCGACCTGCGATTGTTGCCTTGGTCCTGCCAGTACGCAGAAGTGTCCCTACATGGCAACATGATATGTTTGAATCGCCATAGCGCCTACATACTGAGACAAATGAGTCTGAACTTGGCATGTGGCCAGGGATCACGCCCAAAATCAGGAGGATCCTGACAGTAGAGCACCTGCTACTGAAGAGAGCAAAGTGGTAACCCTTCGGTGTATAATAAGTTGCTCCAGCACTATCCCTATAAACCTATTGCGTTTCGATGACTGAACTTTTCCCAGTGAGGTTGCTGAGATCCTTAATTTTGTAATGTAAGCTACGTGAGCCAATCGAAGTGAGTTCTGCTAAATCTTGCTGGTTTTCTGCTCCCTTCTGAACTGTTGTCCATTACTAGTATGACGGATTAGAAATGCAGCATTACATTGGGGGTGTAGCTCATATGGTAGAGCGCTCGCTTCGCATGCGAGAGGCACGGGGTTCGATTCCCCGCACCTCCATTCTTTTTTTTTCCTTCAAAATTTGTTAAATCATGTGTGACCGAACTGTTTGGGTGAGTTACATGACTAGCATCTCAACAGTTATTAAATTGACTTGCCATTCTAAAAATTTTTTAAAAAAAACAAGAAAACTATCTCAACAGTTTGCTATATAGAGGTGTCCTAAGTTTGTTTGTCAGATTTAGTTCTAGCGGACAATCCGCCCACAATTTTTTTCACGACCATGACTTCACATCAAATGGTTATTCCAAAATGCTATACTTACCGACCCAAGAGCAGTTGGGGTGACTCAGCGTCTCCCTCTCCTAGGTCCATTCTCCGATCCAACTAGAACAAATTGAAATCTTGGTTGGTGAAATCTAGAGTGAATCACTGCAATCTAATTTTTTGATGTGCTGTATTTTTTTTTTTTGGTCCATTATTCATGAACTTTACGTGGACTGATCCGGTTGTTTGTGAATCTAGATGACTTCTTGTCTACTTTGATGCAAATTCCCATCTAATATATATGTGTAATTTGTCTCAGAATCACAAAGGGGGTGTAGCTCATATGGTAGAGCGCTCGCTTCGCATGCGAGAGGCACGGGGTTCGATTCCCCGCACCTCCATTTTTTTTTGTCTTTTGTTTCTTTTTTTCAATTTCGTGTCATTGTTAAGTATGTGTTTTGTCTAGGCCTTATTCCTCGCGAAAAAAGCGGCAGCATCCAGCTCATTGCAAAACTGCAACGCTCTAGAAAACTGAAAGAGAAAGGCCGAAGAGGAGGTGCAGTGGCGGAGAAGCCTGGAACGCAATTTCCGGCATAAACTCTCGTCCCCCGGCCTCGGCCCTATCCATTCAGTTCGCTGCCGTCTCACGCTGCACCGCACTGCATTCCGTCCGGCCGGCCCAAACGCCTGCGTTTGAGCTCCACTTCCACTCCAGTTTGCAGAAACGCAGACGCAGCATGGAGAATGGTAGGGGTTTTCCTACTTTTCTTTACGCTACACAAAAGGCAGCCAACTATCCAGCCTATGCTGCGGCCGCATCGCAGTACGCCGAGCTAGCGTTTGCACAAAAAGACGCGGTTCGGTGAGGAATGGAATGCTACTCCTACGCTAGGTGGTGGCATCGCAGTGGGGTTCATTTCATTCCCGTTCCGCTGCTACTGCTAGGGTGGGATCAGCGATCATTCGGCGGCCGTTCTGTAGGCTGCCAGCCGCGGTGATCAACACAAATTGCCGCTGAAAAGGAGGTGGCAACTGGCAACAGAGGGCCAAGCGCCGCGTCTCTAGAATACTTAGAATTTCATTTCAGGAGCAGTGGACCTGGGCCTAAGGTTATTAGGGGGGTGCTTCTGGGGTGGTGATCACAGGCACTTGTGGGGACTTTTAGCAAGTAGAGTAAATGATTGCCGTGGAACCATACTTTGCATCTTCTTCTTCTACTAGTAATAAGATACTTTTCTAGGTACATAATAGTACTAGCTAGATTCATCATGTCCACATGCATAAACATAATCCCCAACACCCAACAGGTAGCCAGAATGAAATGAACATCCCCCAGGGTGCCGGTGTGCATCACTCTGTCTGGAAAAATAACACTGCTGTGCCTGTGAATTTCATTTTTTTCCCCCATAATCTGTATTATGTATGCGTGTGTATGTATACTGGTAAATACTGGTAGTATGTACAGCGATTAGAGGACCTGTGGTGCGACTGTTCCGGGCGCAGCACGTTCCGCATATGTCCAAGCAAGCACAATCACCCGGCCAACAGTGAGACCTCTTTCCTAGGCGAAACAGGGTCAATGCAATCAGAAATGGCGTGGCCGGCCGGCCGGCGTCACTGCTCGGGGGCCCCGGCTGGCTCTGCTCTGCTCTGCCCGGAAAGGAGGAGAGGACGCGGCACGCCGGCAGCTACGGGACACCCCGGTGGCGGTGCTCGCCTCGGCTCCACGACAAGCCCCCAAACAGAATTGCTCACTGATCACTCACTCTCTCACTCACCGGCCCCCCAGCAGCCACGGTTGCCAATTGCCATTAGGAGCTTTCGGCTACCACTAGTGGCAAATGACATAACAGAAGCTAGCCAGCAAATGGCTAGCAATAGCAACGGCACAATTGTTTCCCTTTTGTTTTCGTCTATCTATCATTCTATCTACTGCGACTGCGTGCAAGCATCGAGAGGAAGGTTACTAGAAAAACTGAAAAAGAAGCCGCGCGCGGGAAATGAGCAGGAGGAAAAGGGAGGAGAGTGACCGTGAACGTGAGTCTGACTGGCCGGACGATGAGATAGATGTGTGTGTGATGAGGTGGAGCTCTGCGCAGCGGCGCAGCGCAGCCCCCACTCACATGGCGCGCCCTGCCCCTGCCCTGCCACTGCCACGCTCCAAGCCTTGCCACTGCACTGCACACTCACCCGCGCAACGAGCTGAAACGCTCGACGTCCTGCCTGGTGCCTGCAGCGTGCAGTGCACCTCCCACTCGTTTCCTGGCCTGGGTGGTGGTGGGTTAAAGCTTAACGCCACCACTAAACCCAAGCTAACGCAACGCCGTGGGCATGTAAATACGGGGGCACTCGGCGACGGGGTGCCCAGTCGCCTCGCCCGCGCCGCGCGTCTGAACCGCAACGCACCAAACCATCCCGATGCCCAGCGCCAGCGCGCCGTCCCAGACACCACCGCCGTAGCAGCAGCCCAGCCAACCACAGCCGGTGCCGCCGGGCTCGCTCGCTCGCTAGCCGTCGCATGTCGGCCAACACCGTAGCCAAGGCGGCGGCGGCGGCGGCGGCCATGACGACCGCGGCCTCCTCCGACCCGTCGCCGTCGTCCTCGTCGGGCGCCGGGGCGTCCCCGCTCGCGCTGCTCCGTCCACACCCGCACCAGCACCAGCACGGCCACGGCCACATGACGCCGCCGTCGCCGGCTTCTGCGCCGGCGCTCGCGGCCCCGCCGCCGTCTCCGGCGTCCGCGCCCAGGGACTACCGCAAGGGTAACTGGACCCTCCAGGAGACGCTCATCCTCATCACCGCCAAGCGCCTCGACGACGACCGCCGCGCCGGGGGCGGCGGCCACGCTCACCATGGTCATGGGATGCCTCCGGCCGTGGCGGGGTCGCCCACGACGCCGCGGTCCGCGGAGCAGCGGTGGAAGTGGGTGGAGAACTACTGCTGGAACCACGGCTGCCTCCGCAGCCAGAACCAGTGCAACGACAAGTGGGACAACCTCCTCCGCGACTACAAGAAGGTCCGCGACTACGAGTCCCGCGCAGCCGCCACCGCGCCGGCCACCGGCGCCCCCGCCCCCGCCGCTCCGGCGACGAGGGGTCTCCCGACATACTGGGCCATGGAGCGGCACGAGCGCAAGGAACTCAACCTCCCCACCAACCTGGCGCCCGAGGTGTTCGACGCGCTGACGGACGTGCTCTCCCGCCGCGCCGCGCGGCGAGGTGGCGCGGCGATCGCGCCCACACCGCCACCCCCGCTCGCGCTGCCTCCGCCACCGCCTCCTCCATCGCCGCCGAAGCCACTCCTCGTTCAGCCCCGCGCTCCACCGCCTCCTCCTCCGCTGCCACTTCCGGCGGCGGTGGCCGTGGCGCCGCCGGCGACGTCGGTTTCCGGTATGGTCGGTCAGCGCGCGCGCCTGTACTTAATACCAGCTGCTGTTACATCTATGATCTAGCTACCCGTTCCATTTACTGTTAGTCTCGTCTCAACTGACACGTGGGCCCGTAGATCGCCACGAGGTTATTTATATGCTTAGAGCCAGGCGTTATGATTGGGGGAGATCGGATGCTCCCGCGACCTGGTGTACTAATTATTTACCTCACCGGGCTGTGGGTTGGCTAGCTTTTTACCTTTTTACTGTGCCTTCTTCCTGGGGGGTGCCAGTGGTAATAATGCTGGGGAGATAAGAATAAAGCTGCGTGCAGAGTGCAGTGCAGCTCATGCAAAGGAGGGTTTTTATGGTGGAGGGTTTTTACTTGCAAAGATATTAGTTTATGGCTACATGCCTACTGTACATGGCTAGGTGAAGCAATGCAAAGGAGCAAAGGTTGCAATCACTTTGTAAAGGCATTGGCAGGATCCAATTGTAAAGCCTGAAAGCTTGGAGCAACTGTGCAAGCATGCAAACCAACTAACAAAAGCACCTTTTGTCGTCCTGCTTGCTTGTTTTCGTAGTAAATAAATTATATTTAAACCATAATGCATGGTACTAACTGCTTTCTAGTTTATGCTGCCTGTTACTGTAACGTTTTAATGATGTGTGCATGGATGTAATTTTGTACAGCAGAGGAGCTGTCGGGATCGTCGGAATCCGGGGAGGACGAGTCGGACGGCGGCGAGCCGGAGCCGAAGCGGCGGCGGCTGAACCGGCTGGGGTCCAGCGTGGTGCGCAGCGCGACGGTGCTGGCGCGCACCCTGGTGGCGTGCGAGGAGAAGCGCGAGCGGCGGCACCGGGAGGTCCTGGAGCTGGAGGAGCGGCGGCTGCGGCTGGAGGAGGAGCGCACGGAGGTGCGGCGCCAGGGCTTCGCGGGCCTCGTCTCCGCCGTCAACAGCCTCTCCAGCGCCATCCACGCCCTCGTCTCCGACCACCGCAGCGGCGACTCCGCGTCCCGGTGACGGCAACGGCATTGACGATCCCCCGCAGCGCTGCTAGTGCTAGCCCCGTCGTGGTCGATCTACCTCCGGCGTTGTGCAATCCGGTCTAGCCGGCCGGCCGTCTAGCTGAGCTCCGACGACCCAGGGACGGCCCGAGATGTAAATAAGGTGATGCGTGATTCATTGTTGGAGGCTGTGACTAGAAATTCTTTTGGAGGTGGAAGCGTAATTGGTCTCGCTCTCGCATGCATGCATGTAAAAGTACAAGGTGTCCTGCTGCTATACTCCAGGTGTGTGCTTTAGCTTCCCTTTTGTGCGCTTGCTTGCATGCATTGACTCGTTGTTGACTGGAGATGGAAGATTGCGATCAGTGGACATTGTTGCTGTACAGTACATAGCTGCCATGGTGTGGTGTGGTGTGGGTATTATGATCGTTGAGGTTGGCAGCTGCCGGTGCTGGCGTTGCCACACTGCGTTCTTGGGTTCCGGGTTTGTCGCGGACAACGATCATGGCATGCAGGGTACGGAGTATGCAGCAGCCGTGGGGCCGGGCATGCAGCAGCCGTGGGGCCTCTCCCCCTCGCTGCGCCGCGTGCAGGAACTCCACTGCATGGTATTGCAGGGAACGAATCAAAGCATGCAGTAGCCAGCTAGTACTAGTAGTAAGTAGCTCTCATGGAATGGCGCTTTTGCCCTCGTGATCTCGTACAGTACATGCATGGTAGTAGTACTTGGTTGTAGTACTCGTACATGTGTACTCTCGAGTCTCGTCTCTACGACTCTACCTCTACCGTCTCTACCTCTAGCTACCTGGACGATGGTTCGATGATCGTTCAACGAGTCTACTCATGGAATCGCCGTCGCCACACCGGTGCTACTGACTGCTGACTGCTGTGTGCCGTGAGGGGTTGCAGCGAATTGACTTGTGTATCCCCGTATCCGTACCACATCTAGCTGGCCACGCACCTTTGTCTGTCTCTCTCTCTCTACTCGCCGCTCGTACATGCTGGATCGAAATAGGACTATAGGAGAGCCGAGGTATTTTGCTATGAGTGCGTCTTCTCTCTCGTCAGTCCTGCACCGTTGTATTGAACGAATGAATGTACCAAGCACATGTCCACGTCTGTGCACCGTCTTCTCAAACTATCATCAGAACAAGTAGGGGTCCAAAAAGCGAGGCCTTAAAGAATTGAATTCTCATTGCCACGAGTACACGGTGCCATTGGGGCACCGGATTACTGTTTCGTACTCTCCAAGTCAAATAATGACGTTCTTATTTTCCTATACATTCCTTTTTACTATATTCATCTAAAGATGTTTATATTTAATTGCATAACAAAATTTATTATGTAGTTGCTCAAAGAAAATTATTATGTAGATGGATAGAGAAACCAAAATGTGATATAATAATTTATAACGGTTAATCTTTACGTCACTCGAGTGAGCGACCCATTTGGCTCACTCGATTTTTGCGGCCCTCGGATCTGCATCCTTTGACTTTTCAGGTTAGTGATTCTATTCATTTCTGTCTTATTTTCTGAAGCTTTTAATCATATTTTTTTATTTGTTGTCCCTTTATATTGCTAGGTTTTGTGTGGTGGTTAGATGGAGGCCTACTTGTCAAGATTTTTGATATCTTTTGCACTTTAGTTTGGAGAATGTCCTTAGCTTAATTTTTTTTTGGATTCTGGTTATTTTTTTTGATACATTATGGACATCATTCTCCATTTTTATTATATGAATTTTACAGTCTTGTTATAT
>JAKNSH010333088.1:0-21267 GCA_027790015.1 Cymbopogon flexuosus
ATTTTTAGTCGCTTGTATGGAGCATTAAATGTAGGTAAAAACAAAAACTAATTACACAGTTTAGTTGGACATCACGAGACGAATCTTTTGAGCCTAATTAATCCATAATTGGACAATATTTGTCAAATAAAAACAAAAGTGCTACAGTGCCCAGAATTCTAACTTCTAGCCTTTTTACTCCAATCTAAACACGGCCTTAATGTACAATAACCAGACAAGTATAGTACTCATATTTTCCGGTTAACTATATTTTTTCTAATGGCAAGGGACGTTGCTATTGAAAGTAAGATGCCTTCGATGATTTGTTAATAATCACAGTATATATTGGCCTGCTTTTTCTCGAAAGGGATTATATAGCTAGGAAGCATTTTCTCGAAAGGGATTATATAGCTAGGAAGCACAGGGGATTACTCGTACTCCCTCTGTAAAGGAAGTCTTTTTGGACAGGGTTTGAGTCAAACATTGGGAATATAAATCATCACTAACTTTAAAGTCGTTGAGTTTGCAAATGTAAAAATTATATAAATAGATTTGTCTAAATACTTCCATAAAAGTATACATATATTATTTTTTTATAAATATTTTTATAAAAATAAGAAGTCAAAATTGTATTTTGGAGACCATGTCCTTTACAATATGGAGCGAGTACCACCACACGCCTCCCAAGAAACGCTAGCGAGTTGCTGGCCTGTGGTCATTGGCCAGTGGCCACACTTAGCACACAAGACGGAAAGGCCCCAAGTGGCCAAGTTGGGATTAACATAATCCCTTTACTTAGCTTTCAGAATCAAATTAAGATTGAAGGGCAACGACGCAAGCGGCGAGAGACCGTGCCCGCCACAGTACCCCAGGGCCAACTTGTCAAGGCCTGTGTGAGAGTGAGAGGGACAGGTAAGGTTTTAGAGGCTAGGACTAGGGAGTATATATACTTGTTTATCCAGCATTTTTTGCACAATTTTGATAGGCAACCGATAGAGCCGCGGGCCTTATCATTGACTTGTGTGGGTGGCCACATTGTGAGGCTGCCGCCTTCCGGACGATGTCATTGGGCGACGGATGACCAGTTCAATGATGCAAGGATTCCCCAGTCACGGTCCATGCTCATCGATATCTAATTCTTCTTTCTTCACGAGAGAAATGTTCCACCATGACGCCTTCGACTGAATGAGATTAATGGTGTTGGTACGTGACATTGTGACGTGCGTGATAGTGAGTTCCTTGGCAAGGAGAAGGAACTCGAGGAAATTTCGTGCAGTCTTATCTTACCGTGCAAGAGAAGTGTAGTCTCGCCTGTCTTCTCCACATCGAAGTGTTGGGAGAAACGAAGCCGCTGTGCTGTTGCGGCCGGTGGTGCCCGTGCAGCGAAACGGCGAGGGGGTGCACGCCACACGCCTCCGGCGAACGCGCGCTGGAGTTTGTGGCGCGTTTGGATTTCAGCCCAGCGGGGAAACTTCGGTCGTGGACTGGGCTGCGTGGAGGTCCACTGGATCTTGTGGTTCAAGTGTTGGGCTGCGTGGAAGGCATGCCGTGGACCGGATCACATGTTAGGGCCTCACCCAATTGTAATATGTGATCGAACAGACGTGGGCCGTGGCTGGATTTCTAGGTTGGGCGTCCAACAAACTTTCCATTATTTTCTTTTTTTTTTTCCTTCTCAACTGTTATTAAGGCCAGGTTCGCCAAAAAAAAAAAAGGACGAAGGAAAAACTGTTATTAAGGCCGTTGTATGGTTCAGTTTAAGTGTGTTTCAACCAAAAAGAACAGAACATTAACCATTCTCTTTCGCAAAAAAAGGGAAACTGTGGTTTTCTATAGTATACCATTTTCACGGCATCTTACAACTTGCTTTCGCTTACTACCTTTTTTTCCAGATGGTAAAGGTAGGGATGTTTCATGAAAATTTTAAAAGAGTTACAACATCTTCAGCAATACTACCTAAAACTGACCTCCTCCTTGTCTATTTGGGGGAAAAGTAGGGGTTGTTGGAGCTGTGCTTTTGCTACACACACATCCCTGAAAAAAAATTCTAAATTCTGAGTAAAGGGTCAAGTTGAGAGCATTGATGGAGATGCCCTTAGAGAGAGGTTATAGGTTGCATAGTTGTTTCAACTAAATAGTATACATTTTTTCTACCGCATATATGCCCTATTTTGTGGGGAGATGTAGCTATCGAAAAGCACCTCCCGAAGAAAGCCTCCTAGAAAAACTTGGGAAGTTGCTCTAGGAAACTTCTTTACTTTTAGTGCAAATTACAGTTTCTAGAGTTTATCGTTACTTAAAGAACCAACCCTTTTTTGGGACGTTGTGGCTTTTTTGGCTTTATGGTGAAGCAAAAGCTACTAGAAGCTCTTTCCAAATAGGACATGGCTTTTACATAACTCATTGTCGAATCAAACATGCCTTAAAATACACGACCTATAGGCAGACCTTGGGCCGACTCATCTCCATACCAAGTATAGTTGACCCAATAGGGAACCCTTACGATATTAGTCCGTTAAAGACTCGGAGCTGGCTGATATGTAAAGTCATCTTAAACCCTTACACATTGTTTCGCTAAATGTGTAATCTAAGATCTAGTATTATTTGATATAATATTAGTAGAATTTATTTAATATAAAAGATATGACAACCAGTGGCAGACCTAGGATTTGGTCATGACTAGGGCCAAATTCTAATAGAGAAAATCGCTACATCATATTTTTAAAAAAAGTGTACGAAAGTTCTCCACCAACATGCTTAATAGTGCCATATAATAGTTATAGGAATATATGAATAATAACATTGAACATGCACGAATAAATACCTAGCGATGATTTGGTACTTTGTATTTTTCATGTGCTCTTCAATATATAGCACCTAAATTTAAACTATGATATATGAGAGTTAATAAAAAAGAAACAAACAAAAAAGTAAGCTTACTTAATTACAATGCTCTTGTAACGTGAGTGTATATTGTTGTGTCAGAAAGGTCTCAGCCTTGTCCTGCCGCCGTCAGTGGTTATTAACCTCGTTGCACAAAACAGCTGCAAGTAGAACCAGCTAGGAGCGGCGAGCGGCGACGTGAGTCAGTGAGCATATCCTAGCTCGGAACCAACATGTACAGTAGGTGGACTCGTGAACTCTGATAAACCGATAATTAGGCAAAAAATTAATAAGCTGTATGTAGACTACCTAGATCACGACTAGGGCCTTGGCCCTAGTGGCCCTAGCCCTGCATCCGCCAATATAATGACAACTTAGCAAGCATAAAAGTTTGAACTTAACACGTGAACAAGACATCTGTTGTTAATAAGATTAAAATTGTAGTCATAATCAAGATTCAAAACGTCGCACTGGATGCGTGATTACTGCAGCAACGCGATCATTTGTTTAATTTTTTTTCGCGGAGATCGTGGCTAACATTTGGCCAACGATCTCGTCACTGATTCGCTGTGTTGGCCCAAGAAAACCGTTAAGCAGCCATCACAGGGATATGAGAAGAGAACAGCGTACGTACAGTACTGTAATTTGTTTAGGTTCCCTTAACCCGTCCTGGCAACCCAACAAACTGAACAATTTCTTTATAGAAAAAGGCTACTATGACTATGAGTCCCGATGAAGTGTTTATCCATCCATCCATGCAACAGGCAGCTGCAGGCTAGCAGAGTACTGTAGCAGTGGCCGTGCTGCAGCGAGCAGGAGGGTGCCGTGAGGGGATGCATGATGCAAAAGCCATCCAATCTCGAACGTTTACTACTTGCACTCCAGTTCTGGTTCAGAGCGCTTGTGAGCCTGACTGCCTGCTGCCACCCGCATTTCCCAAGAAAAGCAATTATTCTATGCGGGCACAGTGCCTCATGTCATTTCCGAGGCGAAAGCACGTTGCGCCACTGCCGCTCGGGCCCGGCGACGCTGGCGCTCTGGTGCCTGGCCGGAGCAGTGCAGGAGGAGGCCACGAGACGAGAGGTGCTTGCCGGGGCCGTGCAGAGGTGGCCACTCGGATTAGACAAACATTGCGCCGCCGGCATCTCTTTGAAAGTGGCAAATCCAGGGACGGATCGTCAGATCGACCATATCTTAAGGGTGAGGAACATATGCTTAGCGAGAGCCCCACTACTATACCTGACGCGGATTAGGCTTTGTGCTAGGATCAAAAGGCCGTTGCCCTTTAGCTAGCTTTGTTGGGTGCTTTCGCTCCCAGGTGTGCCCCATGCATGCACCTGCTGCAATGCTCTGTCGATCACTTGATTGATTGAGAAATGTTTGTGACTAGGAGAAGGAAATACGAAAGGTCTTCGCGTTAAAAGCAGAAGCTGGCACTACTGATCAGAGAAGGATGTGAGCAAAGGCTTACCAGCGTTGCAGCGGGATCATTATCAGGCGCGCCTTTTAACATTTGTAAAAAAAAAAAAACCTTAGAAACATAACAAATCCATAATTGAATGAAATATATTTTGTCACCAGAGTTGAGATGTAAAATAGATAAACAACAATTCGTAGGCACTAGTTTCGGATGCATACGTATACGGAAGCTGACATATTTTAAGAGATTTGCACAGTTTGCACCTGATGTCGTCCTCCTGTGTTGCAGTTACTACTCTCAGCTGCCAGCCAGCTAGCCAGAGTGAAAAAGATGTTTAGCGAAAAGATGTCTACTAGTAGCATCAGTGTTTAGCGAAAAGATTTACCTTAGACAAAACGTAAAGAAAATATTTATTATGATACGATAATCTAGGGTGTTTATTCTTGAGCAAAGGAACAAAATTGCCGACAAAAGGAACAAAGCACCTAAAGTGGCCCTCTTGGAGAGGAGTACAGGTCCACGCCAAAATCAAAAAATCGAAACACCCACAGCTCCGTCACTCATGCTCGAACGCCAAACGACGCGCCGAGGAAAGATGCAGTACTCCTACAGCTCATGAACTGCTGACACGAATTAACGTGATCTTGACTTGACAACAGAGCGTTCTCCTTTTCACGTCGAACACTACTCTAGTACTTTCGATTGCAAAATTTTCTAACTTTATAACTGTAGCATTTTTATTTGTATTTAATAATTTTTGTCTAATCATAGACTAACTAAATTTAAAAGATTTGTCTCATAATTTTTAACTAAACTATGCAATTAGTTATTATTTTTTATGTATGTTTACTGCTCCATACATGTATCCAAAAATTAATGTGATAGAGAGAGTAAAAATATGAAACTTTGGTTCAATCTAAACAAGTCCTAAGTACTACAACAAAGTCCAACAAAGTCACACTACTTAGTTCCCACCAAAATTCAGAATTTGGCACCATACAAAAAGTATATTTTCCATCACATTAAAATACTGACACATGCTTAGAGTACTAAATGTAGATAATATAAAATCTAATATCACAGTTTGGTTGTACTTTACGAGATAAACGTTTTAAATCTAATTAGTTAATGTTTGGACAATTTTTAACATATACAGATAAAATGCTATAACGACGCTACAGTTATTTTCTCCCAACTTTGTATGGGAAGGCCAAAACATAGAACCGGAATGTCCCGGCAGCCTTTCCTCCAGCTCCCATGCATGCCATGCTCATGAGTCATGAACCCTTGATGAAGCTCGGCAAGTCCAGTTCTCGCTCCTCTCCATGAGTGGCAATGATCACCCCTGCTTTATCCATGAAGGCACAGAGTAGAAAAAAGGCAGCACATGATGTTTCGCTCAGCGGGCATGCAGAATCAGAGAGCAATAATCTGCCCATGCAGGCACCACACCACTACGAGCCTAGAAAAGAAAGGAGCTTGCAATAGTGCCCTTTTTAAACAAAGAACAACTGTTCCGGCTGTTGCTTTCTGCCGAGAAGGAGCTGAAGCTGAGCCTGAGCAGCAGTAGTCAGTGACGTGCATGGATTCCCTCCACGCAAAAAATCGTGCATGGAGCCCCCCAGCTGTTATTCTACTCGCCAAAGCGTACGTCAAATCGGGCGCTGCACCACTCAGGCTCGGCCATGGATAACTGATCCCAGGTAACATGGGCTTTTTACCCTGGGGAGAGGTGAAAAAAATTGACAGGACAGCCCCAGATTATGGCGTAGCCATGTCGCCGCTGGCTAATTGGCTGGTTGTTTAGTGCGTAAATCAAGGCGAAAGCTTGGTTACCAATAGGCACAGCTCAGCCCTAACAGCGAGTGTTACTAGGCGGGGGTGATGACAACGTACTACGCGTGTGCTGGAACTGCAGGCGAAGGTCATGTAGTAGATGGCCAAATCATGGCCTGTCCAAGCTTTAGGAGGCGTACTCCATCTAAGGATGCAAGATCTGGCACTGGCACAGATTAATACTGCCACCAACCTGCTTTCTTAGTTTAATGGAGTACATGGAAAGGCTAACCACATATATCCAACATCAAGATAACGCTACCTGTCCAGTGTCCTACCCAGCAGTCATATTTTAGGGCTACACAATGAAGCTACACTGTAAATTATTGTGGAAAATAAAAAAACTCCAGGAGCACTGGGGACTAGCTGCAAGGAGCAAGAACTAATCACAGTTTTCAACCTTCACTTCAATAGTTCAATTGCATGTCAAAGGAATAGTGGTACAATGTGTTAACACCGCTTAATCGATCACCTGGGATTAGAACAAATAGGGGGTTCAACTCTACAACATACAACTGGAACAGATCTTCAACGGTATGGCATGCCCTCTATAGCCCTCACGTTGTCAAATATCGACAGCATTCTTGGATGCATTGGACCAAATGGTCTCTTCGACTGTCCTACCCCTAATAATACAATACATGCATGCTGACAAACACTTCCAAGACGAGATCAACCAACAAAGTCATGGAGCAAATGGTGTCCACCAATTCCCTTGGTGAAATGACGGTCCTGGCCGCCGCCGAATGACCCCATCACGTAGGCGTCGCTCACGTCCTCCAGCCCAAAACGGTGCGGCAGGTTGAGCGGGAGTGCGGCCGGAAGGGGCTCGGCAATGTAGGTCCTGTTGTTCTGGTGCAGGCCGAGTGTGAGGGAAACGCCGCCGCCGCCGCTGCCGCCGGCAGCCACGCCACCAACACCAATGCCGCCCGCACTGGCCGCTTCAGCTGCTTGCTGATGGTGTGACAGCGCAAGAGCGTGGTGCGTGGGGAGCCCATTGTAAGCAAAGCTCACCTGGCCTGGCATGTCGTGGGGCATCTGGGAGAGCTCGTCTTGGATATGGCGCGATGCCGGAGAGCTGAGGTTTCTTGTCATGCCGCTGCTTTGCCCACGCTGAGAGCTTGAAGGGTCAGAAGCAGGCTTCCCACTGCTGTCCGACGAGTGCTGAATCTGCTGCATGCCGAGCTGATTCTTGTCCACCGATGTGTTCTTCTGCACCTGCCGCATCTCCAGGTTGTGGATTTCTTCCACCATGGGCTTCCAGAGCCGCACCCTTGCATTGATAAACCAATTGGACACCTGGTCGATGAATTCACGAGCTTATTAGCTAGACACACACAACAAATTTGTTTGGACATTTGAAAACATTGCTGACGGTAAAATTCCAGTAACAAATAGTTTTGTATTCATGGTTACTTGCCTGGTTCCTTGTTAATCCTGTCTGTTTAGCCAGCATCTGCTTGTCACTATCAGTTGGATACCTGGAAAATGACCACCAAACATGAGAATTAGGATACATAGAGAGCCAATCAAGCAGAGATAGCAGCACGATGGCACGTGAAAGCAAGTGATCCAACAATCATGGAACAAACTCACTGCAATAAAAGTTACATTTAAACTGTTAGAATGTTGCTAAGGAGTATTTTGTCCAACCCCAAGTGGATGAGACAACACCAGAAATATCATAAATCCTGCAGGTTTCCACAACCAGAACCAAACCCCGATTCTGATGCAAGGCTATATTCCAATAGATGTAACAATAAATCCAAAAATTATGGACGAGGAAGCGGAGTTTTGCCCATAAGGGCATGTGCCCCCCATGTGCATCCACCGTTGGATGCACAGGGCCCGGAGGCCGGGATCACAAAAACAACAAGTATAATGACAACATTATCCTATACATGTCTAAGGTTGTTGCATATAAGGATTTTGCAAGCTGCAGTACAATGTTCAAAAAGGATGAACTAATAAGTGGGCTCCACAAGGAAATCCGAAACAATGTGCATCCATTGACAATTTGAGTCATTCATATCTAGAGGAAAGAGTATGTAATCATATAGTAATGAATCAACATCAATGATATTTAATGATTTATGACAAGAAAATTTCAAGCATACTTCTCATCCGCGAAAACATAACTCGGACTTATCACAAGCAGTGGGGATTGTGCACTTATCACTAGCAAAATGTGAATGCACAAGGAAAAAATTTCAATAAAGCGAAGAATTTAGCCATTTGTTTGTTTAGGACTATGTAGGCATTTATCCCATGTCTTGGATCTTCTCATGATTTTGACACTAATAGTAATCATGTTCATGTTGTGCAACCAGCATATCATCATAGCATGTCTTTTCTACCCAATGTTTACCAGATTCACCTTAGCATCAAAACATAGTAGTTTGTAAATGGCAAATATGTAGTGCTACTGCTCCATGGCCGAATTCAACTACAAGTACCATGCAACTACCAGGTCCATGTCCAAAAACCAAAATGGTTCAAAAATAACAAGAACAGCAGATATGACATTCATATACTTACGGATGTAAGAAGTGCTCGAACAGCCATGAGCGAAGAACAGACACTGCACGCTCAGGAAGCCCTCTTTGAGGCCTCCAAATGTTGTGAGGCTGGCCAAACGCGTTCACATTGCTTCCCCGCAGGAGGCCTGCTCCACCACCCATAAGCGCAAAGTTTGCCATATCGTCCTTGCCAATACCATCATTGGCGACGACCTTGCTTGTGTTCCGTAATTGGCTCATTATCATCCCCTTCAGACACTTGAAATGCTTTGACATTGTCCGAAGAGCCATGGTAGCAAAGGGGGCCGCGTTGCTCAGCCCGGCAACGGTCTCAAACGAGGAGATCACAGATTGCAGCTGCTGGTAGTACTGTTTATATCGCCTGCAAACCTGCAAGGTTCATGTAGAGTTTAAAGGTAGAGCACACCCAAAATTTAGTACTCAACTAATAACTGGTTAGTACTCAGGAAGTTCAGCATAGGACATAGCAAGAATTTATTTTCCTCCCGCTAGACAAGACTGCACCAAAGCATGTATGTTCAAGGAATCAAGATGCTAGCACGTACTGTACTTTGCCTGGCAAAATTACAACCGCGAACAATAGGATTATTTTAGCAAAGGAGTGGTGACCAGATAAACAGAATCTTTCTGCAGGCTTACACTGATGCATATGGCATCCTTTTGAAAGAAGAAAAAAACTCTAGGAATCTTATCGAGTAGCAACTTTGAAAATTTCTACGGGATCGGATAAAACTAGATAACCCTGATATATTTTGATGTTCCAGTTTCATGCTTTGAACCGCTGAGCAATTCTGTTCATCAAGAAATTCACAGCAAGTAGCTAGTTTTCACAAGGGAAAAAAATGAAAGAAACCGATCCAAATCGCTCATCATGAACAGTGCAAAACAATGATTTGATGCATATAATAACCAAAGAAACATATCCGAAACAATTAAAGAGCTCGAATCACAATCCATATCTACTATCATCAAATCACAAGCACAAGAAATAAGCTGTGCCAGAACAGTCATTAAAGATTCAAGCAACCAGGATGTAGGCTCCGTGACGTGACCGAGGGTGTTCGTTAGATTCCTCTCGCCGAAGAAGAAATAGTTGCGATATGAAACAAAAGCAGAAAAAGCCGCGTTTTTTCTTTGAAGGATCAAGAAGCTGGGGAGAGGCGGATCGTAGTGATTAACTCACGTCCTCCATGAGGGAGATGAGCCTGGTCTTCCTCCACTGCTGCTCGGCGCCGGAGACAGCGACCGCCTCAGCGGCAGCGCGGTCACTGCCGTCCATGTCATGGTCCACGTCCCCCGCCACGTCCATGGCGTCCATGTCGAGCATGCCGTCGTCGGACCGCCGGTCCAGGTGCGGTGGCCGTCCGCCGACGTCGCAGATCTCCTCGAGCAGCTTCTGCGCGGGGCCCAAGAACCTGGACCGGCCAAGAACGGCCGCGTAGCCCGTGAATGGGCCGTACGGCCCCGTGGCTACCCCGGCGGCGAGCTGCCTCCGCGGCGTGGGCGGAGGGTTGGAGGACGCCGAAGAGAGCGAGAGCGCGAAGTTCTGGCTCGGGATCTGGGCCCCGGCGCCCGCAGGCAGCGCGTGCGCCACGAGCTGCGCGTGCTGCGCTAGCGTCGGGCTATGCGGCGAGTAGGACGACGTCGACGAGGACGCGTAGGAGTAGAAGGGTGGGGGCGCCGCCGGCCAGGCAGTGGGCGGCGGCGAGTCGGCCGGGTCGGGCGGGAACCGCAGCTTCTCGCGGCGGCTGTGCTGCGGCACGTGGTAGAGCTGCCCGGCGGCCTGCCCCAGCAACAGGTGCTGGTGCTCGGCGCCGCCGCCGGCCCCGTATCCACCGCCCGCCGCCGAGGACATGACGAGCGCCGGAGTCCGTACGTACGGGCGGGGTCGTAGACGACCTGGAGCGAGAGCGCGGAGAGAGAGCACGAGCGATGAGGGCGGCTCCGCACTTTGCGAGCGCCTGGCCGGGGCTGGAAGGGTAGCTGCAGCAGCGGGCAGTACAGGCTGCCCGTGGCTTTGTCCGGCGTCCCGGCCGCGCGCTTTTGTGCGCTCGGCTCTGGTGGTGGAGGTGTACGTTCGGCTGCCGGGCTCTACCTCTACTGCCTCGGGGCGCCTTTCTTTCTGCAAAGGTGCATGGCAGATGTGGGGAGGGAGTTGAAAAGGAGGGAGGGAAGGAGGCGCCCGCGACGGCGATGGCGGGGAGGGCGAGGCAAGGACGCGAAATGGCGGTGAGCAGTGAAAGCGAAAGACAGAAAGGGAGTTGGTGATTGTCTGTTCGTGTGATTGTGGTGCGAGCCTGCGAGGAGAGGAGAGGCCCGCGAGCTAGGGCGCCGGCGCGTGCGGGCGTGCGGTAGAGAGACTGGCCCGGGTCAGGGTCAGGGGGAGCTTATTTGTACCTCGGCACCGGGTAACTCGATCCGACGTCGCCAGGTTCTTGTGGCCGCCGCTCGCCGGCTGGTGCCCCGGAAAATATATATTTTTTTATAAAAATAATTTGTTTTCATAGAAAAATAACCTCAAATAAAAAATCATGAATCAAAATTAATAGACACGACCAGGTGGCGGTAGGAATCAAAACAGTCGGAAGCAAGCATAAAAACCTATCTTCTGTTTTCAGTTCTTTTTGTTTTTGCGCAAACACGGATTGGGTTTAGAAAAATCAAGATTAGTAAAAGAATCAGTATATGCAGGCATACGGAAAACATGTGTGCAAGCATATGGCCCCAAATTATGGTCGACCGACCTCTAACCACGTCGTGTCCGACCTAACATTTGGCCAAAACGGACTTCACTTTGTACACATGCAAGAAAACATAGATGGAAGTGAAGTGCACCGAAGGATTGAGGTCGGTTTCTATCCGAGGTGTTGAATGGAGGCACAACGATTCATGGGTCAGGCACAACCGTGTTTTCTATCAACAAACCTAAAGAAGATCATCTCAAATGTCAACTACATCATGGTGGAGGATTGAATTGCGGGTACATGGAGGAGGTCCTAGGTTGGTTGACCTAGGACACCAAACAGGCCCAACCACTTCTGGCAATTACTTAACTGACCTTGGAAGATAATCTACGTTGCTGTTGGAGGCGGTGAGATGGATGGTCGCTCGACCTGGTAGGTCGACTAAATCCCAGTTCTAACCACCTTTGTACTTAACCTACAAATACCCCCCTTGTGTTCCCTAACTACAATAGGTGGCTCACAACACACATCACAAGGAAGTAAACCTCCATTACACTCTCAAGATGTAGAAGTAGAATAGCTTAGTTTGGAGTTTTAGGGAGAGCTGAACTTTGGTAAGGATTTAGAAGAGTCCTCAAAGATCTAGTATGCCTTGGCAAATAGTAAAGTCTTCGGAGGATGCGTATCAATAGAATTTGGAAATGCACCAATAATAGGAAATCACACACCAACTGACCAGAAAGTCAGATATAATGTTCCAAACTACTGATCTAGTCAAGATTTAGAAAGACGATGAATGAAACCTTGTAGAATTAGACTCCCCAAAAAAAGGAAATTATTTACGGGTTTCAACCCTCATGACAAAACACAAAATTTATGCATCAACACCACCAACCCCATTTGTATCCTTCCTTTATAATATTTGAGTATTATTATAATTGTCATGTTTATTTGCTTGAATGTCTTTCGTGGTTATTCTAGTTTGGCTTAGTTATTTAACTATGTGTGGGTAGAATAGTCGAATCGTAATTTAGCAAGAGACTCTGCTCGCATCGAGTGATCTAGTGATAGTATGTGACAAGAGTAGTAATTGATATAGACATGGTGTCTAAACTATAAGTTGGCTGAGTTTGCATCCAATCCCACATTTAAGTTTGCGCCCAATCACAAAGACAATCATTTGCGTGTGTTGACAACAAAAATCTACCGCAAGTGTAAAGGATTCACCATGAGGTTATAGGTATCAAGAGGACAAATAATAATAATAATATTTTGGATCATCACATTTGGAGTCTGGACGTAGAAGGGTTTTTGCGCAGTTTGCTCTAACTGGCCTCGCTGGATCTCCAAAACCGCTATGCTGATTTCTCTTTGATTAGCCCAGTTGGCTTGTTCAAGGCCTAGGAAACTGGCTTAGCCAATTCTAGGATCCGTCTAAGCCTGCTTTCTTGCTCCAAGTTCGATGAGAGCTCGACTCGATTATGGATCATGTGTTTGATGTGGTAAACTTGTAAAGCGCGTCTTCGATATGTTTCCTACTTGGAAACTTGCAAATTGGTCTGTGACTCGGGCATGCTAGCGTTTGCGGTGTGTGATTTGACATTTAATTTGGCGAACAAGTTTTATTCGTGGTTGTATGTGAGAATCTATTTGGATTCTAGTTGAACTGTAACAATCTAAATATGATTGATATGGTTGATATTATTAAGATATGTTATGAAGTACAGTATAAGTGATATTATAATATATGGATTATGGATTATAGTAACATAGATTTTGTGAATCTCTAGCTTACAAACATGGATTATGCTTAGTTGAAATAAAATAAACCTATAATAAAAAAATTAATGAGATTACGTAGAATTATTATAGTTAAGGTGTTGGATTATTACTTGTAATCCATAGTTTAGGGTGTTTGACCGCCATTAAGTTATTTATATTGATTAATCTAATCTTGGTGGGTGCTAACATCCATAAGGACATGTTTAGATCACAACTAGATTACTATTTGGTTCCGATATGCCTTTTATTTGTAGCTTTATTTCAGCCGCTCTTATCTCGACGCGCTCTCTTTTTTTTGTATTAAAAAGCAGAAAGCTTACATGTGAAGCACTTTTCAGATATATAATTTGTAACAAATAAAGCGTAGTTTATAGGGGATTATATATGTGAAAGTCCAATGTACACCCCAATTGATTGTCCAACTTACCAAACTAAAAGGTAAAATAGAAAAATTTCACGTTAACCAACCATAATCAGTTATCATAATCCAGGGACTCAAACACACTGATTAATTATATTTTATAATCCAAGTTATAATAATCCTACACACAATTCAGATTATAGTAATCTGTCATCAAATAGGCCTTAAAATATTTTAGCTGATTACGATAATCATAGTGATCCAACATGCTTTAATTCGTTTTTCATATATGTTATGTTGTATGGGTTCTACGAGCAACCCCTTGCATAGACATGCTAGTTTCTGTTGGATTTCTCTTTTATCTTGATTTGGTGTCCAAATAGTAAATCTACATGGCTACTGGAGTTGCCTAACAATTAAAGTTTTTTTTTTTTGGGTACGAGCCTAACAATTAAAGTTGGTTGGTCAAGCATGGTTCTTATGACGAAGATCATTTTTCTCTCTCTCTCTCTCTTAGATCACATAGGACGCGATCGAGTAGGATGGACGACTAGACATCATTGCAACAAGAGAATCATTTGTCCACTGTCAAATCGTGAATCAAAGTCTTGTCACATAAGCGCGTTGTGGTGAAATGAGCATAGTTTGATACGTGCCGAACCTGTGACGCCTCTTATGAAACGCAGGTTCACAACAAGAGTTCCACGAAATTTATGCAATCCTATAGGAATTTACAGTGCAGGAATTTTTCTAGTACAGGAAATTTATGCGATCCTGTGTAGCTTTTAGATGGAACATAGAAAAATAATACAGGAACCAAAAGAGAGATAGACATAAAGGAAATTTTCTATAAGATCCAAAGTCCAATCTAATGTTAGTTTTCCGCTAAATTAAAATTCCAAATCCTCTAAAATTCCTACGTTTTTTTTTCATTGTTCCAACAGTGGCCCTGGACTGAGTTTAAATTCTTGACTTAAAAGACGAGCCTTCGTATTTTAGAAAATTATTTTGGAATTTATTAGCGTTCTTTTAGCGATAGAAAACATGTCCCTTGATAGCAAGGTGTCTGCGGGAAAATTGCCAGCATCAGACCATCCGTACTCATGGACTTCTATATTCAATCTTTAAAAGGCCTAGTTATCAAGATTCTATTCTTTACAGTAAATTCTTCCACACTCATGAACCTCTGTATCTCATACTTTATATCAACTACCAAAAGCGTCCCCACTTGTTATTCTCTATAAATTTTCGAAAAATATATTCATGTGAGACCTTCTTTTGAGGGATTAATTGAAACGAATTCAATGGTGCAATCGGAATTTAATTTGGTTTTTTTAGTTTGTGAGTTATAATATTTTATGTTAAGGAAAAACGTGGGGCCCGCCACTGATTCTCTCCTCTCCTCACATGCATGCTGCGCTGGGCTCGCCACATGCCAGTACCGCATGTCCGCCACAGGCCGGTACGAGCGCTATCTTTGGCGTCGGGAAGGTGCTGCCGTAGGAGTTACAGGTCCGCGCTGCGGAGAATATTTACGCCATATGGGTTTACCGGTCCCGATACAGGTACCGCTGCAGCTGGTCTTAGATATCTATCTATAGCGGTTGGATGTGTATGTGGCACTACTGTTTTAGTTATAGGTGACGTGTATATATAAATAGTGAACACTTTATCATGCAGAAAATATGCTAGTTCGGTCTTTCGCATGTCGACGGGCGCGCGTAGACAGAGGCACACCCACATATCCGCGCAGGCGGGCGCACATACTATATACAGGCTTGAGCTCAAACTCTCTATTTATACTCTCATCTAGGTACTATGTATGTCAAGTATATAAGAAAGTAGTAATACTTATTTATATACAAATATGATTACTTAACAAGGGATCCTTTAAATTTTATTCACGCAGTAAAAATTTGGAGCATCCTAAGATGAGCATATAAACATACTTAAAATGATAAATGAATATCAATACTCAAGGTGGTTTACTGAAGATAAGAGTAGCTACACTCGGAGTAGAAAAAACTAATTATGTATGGTAGCACTATGGGAAGTAGGAGCATCTCCAGTAGGAGAGACCTCAATCAGGATATTTCCTTTTGATTTGATTTCTCTTCTTTACTATTGAGGGCTTTCATTTTTTTTTCTTATCTACTTCACTAGCAGCCATCAAACCCATTCCATTAAAAATTGACACAAATCTTCCACTCGTCATTTTCTGTTCTACTCTCACTTACATCGACTAAACTATGCACCTTGTGTCGAATCTAGACAAGTAGAGGCAAAGCCGCTCGGATGTCGGATCCAAACAAGTGTAGGCAGAGCCGCCTGCATCCCGAGACAGGGAAACCTGGATGAGGCCAAGATTCATATCTGAACAAGCGGAGGTAGAGGCGCCGAGAGGCGGAGCAGAGCACCAGTTTCCATCGTGGGAGGAGGTCATCAACAAAGGAGGAGATTGCATCTGCTACAGCGAGGACTCTACAAGGAGGTAGAGCCATCAGAGAGGACACCGGGTACCATGGGGAGAGGATGAGCAAAGGTAGAGCCGCTTGCAACGAAGCCAGGGGAGGTGGCCTACATCAGCAAAGCCGCTAGTGGAGCTTTAGGTGGCGAGGCGTCGAGGCAACAACGTATCGGGCTCGAGTGATCATGATTCTAGTTGGTGTTGGTGAGATAAACTTCTGAAGAAGAGGTGTCCTCCTGGTAGTAGCCGGGAATGAGAGTCTAAGGGGAGAATTTGAATGCCTACTACTTTTGGGGGCTTAAATTAGGTGTCGTCCTAAAACTTTGTTTTTAACTTGAGACCTTAAATTTTGGTTTAGGGGTCTATTTGAGAGCTTTGTTCAAATTACTATAAGGCTCGTTATATCGTAGCCCCTCACAGCGCGGGGCTTTGGGCACCGGCAACAACAATACAAGAGCAGAGTTTGGCTCTCGTCTAAGCAACAAGCTAGTCACAAAAGCATATTAAGTGTTGGACCTATATACATTAATTGAATGTGATTGAGGATTATAAAAGGGAAGGTAGAACATGGGTAAAAATAACAATAAAAAAATTACTATAAAAAAAGGAAATCAGTATTAGATAGCTTGGTACTTGTAACTTGGTTAATAATTCAACAGTTGCTTTGTAATTGAGCTTGCTCTGACTACCACTGCGCCTATATGGTCGCCCCAGTTCTGTCAGCTATGATAGAAATTTGTGGTCGTGGTCACCGACACCTGATGCTGAGCCAGAAACTAATGTGTGCAATCGTGAAACCTCCATCAAAGAAACTTTCAAAAAAAATACAAATCAAACAAATATAACATAACCTGCCACACTGACACATGCTTAGCTTGGATGTAAACCTCCAAAATAATCCTTCTGTTTTTTCTTGGTGCTAGAATGTGCTCAGACGTTGTAACGGAAAAAAATAACGGTAACTCGTGTTTGAACGTTTGTTGTACTATTGTATAAAAAAGAATAATATGAACGTGATGTTTATAGTATTTCATTCGTAGCTTAATCCGTCTTCATAGAGCATGAACAATTAAAATATACTTCAAGTTTTGAAGTGATCTAATTCACGGCATAACACGGAGGTCTTTACATGGAGCAAGCATCTGAGTGTATAGCTAAGGATCGAGTGACAGTGACACAGGGTTCTCGGTGATCAGTAGATCAGACAACGCTGCTAATTGGTGTTTCCTCCTAACGTTTTACTCACAATTACCTGCAACCAACGAAATTAAACAGTGAGGGATTTGTCAGAAATCGTGAGAGACGCACCCATACCTTACTCCCTCCATCCCAAAAAAAAATGTTGGTTTGCGTTTCCTAAGAAACAACTTTGATTAATTATGTATTAATCTTAATATAAATATTTATGGTACATACCTAGTATCATTAGAAAGATTTTTGAATCTAGTTTTTCAATAAATTTATTTAGAGATACAAATATTACACATATTTTCTACAAATCAAATTAAACTTGTGACATACACATCAACGACCATATTCCTTTAGGGACAGAGGAAGTACCTCATTGATTGAAAAAAGTCTACATAACCCCTCAACTATTGAGGTAGACTACTTTATACCCTGAACTATAAAACCGGTTTTTCTGCCCCTGAACTATCAAAACCGGTCAAATAACCCTTAGGCGTTTTGTACGGTGGTTTTGCTATAATAACAATGGTTTGTCTTTTCTAATTATTTCTATTGAATATTTAAAAACCATAGTAAATCATAGAAATATCATAAAATAGAAAATCCAATTTTATTGTACTCTCTACATGATTAGATATACACATTGAACATATAATATAGTATGCTTTAGTATAAATTTTATTCTAATAAATTATAAAAAAGCATAGATCTAAAGCTACATATAAAACTTTGTATGGAAGGATACCATATTATACGTTTACTGTGTAGATCTAATCATATGGAGTCTAACAAAATTAGATTTTCTATTTTATGTTTTTTAATGATTTACTATAATTTTCAAAGATTTAGGAATAAATAAAAAAACAAAACCGCCATTCAAAACTGTCTAGGAAGTTATTTGACCGGTTTTGAAAAATTTAGAGAGTAGAAAAATCTAATTTCATAGTTTAGGAGGTTAAGTAGTCCACTCTCTATATAGTAGAGGGAGGTTATGTAAACTTTTTTGCCTCGTTGATTAAATCTGCATCACCACACAAGCCTCTGCAGCAACTCATGTTAGAGTTGTCAAATAGCACATGCAAGAGTTGTCAAATAGCACTGGCACCTGCGCACGAACAACTAGCAGCTAGCTAATCGTGGATTGTAAAAATGAACATGGAAATACCTGGTGTCCTGGTGGAAAGTGACTGGTGGCGACCTGACCTCGGTGCCGTCCGCTTCATGCAAGGGCAAGGGTCACGGTGCTTTCGTGCTCTGGGCCGCCGATGGCGAATAGGCGTACCATCCGCACTCATCATTTTTTATTTTTATACTCTATACATCTTAATCATCAAGATTCTCTTCTCTATAAACATTTTTTCTGCATCGTCCTTTATATCTTATACTCTATATCAACTACCAACAATGGTCTCACTTGTTATCTTCTATAAATTTCATCAAAATGTATCTACTGTGAGATCTTGTTTTGAAGGATTTATTGAAACGAATTTAATGATGCAATTGGAATTTAATTTGGTTTTTGTTTGTGAGTTATAATATTTTTAGTCACTTAAAACAGTGGACCCCGCACCTTCTCTCTCTTCTCTCACCCATCACCCACCCTACGCAGCGGACAGCCGCACAAGCAGCCGAGGTTTCCATGCATATAGCGCACCTCCAGGAAGACGCTTGATTCACCGGATCATGAGTGGCAGTGGATGACATCCAGTACAGCGGTGTGGAGCATTTTTCTCTGGATTCATACTGGAAGATTGATACCGGATGAGTATCCAGTACCCACTGCGGACAGTCTAAGGACCTACTGCATAGAGACCATGGCACGACGTTTCTTTTTCCCAATAGCCTAAAGGAAAGTAGAGAATCACATAGGGCCATGTCGTCGCTGCACAAGCTGTGCGCCGGGACTAGTCGTTTTGGCCTGCTTTCCTCTAGGTCTCCGTGTCGAAGGACCAAGGCAGCGCTGTCGCAGGATAAGGGGATCACTTTATTGAGCTCCCAATGGCAGCGGTGTCTTTAGTCCTGCGTTTTGGCGATGGCGAGCGGCTGGAACACGAAGGCTTGATTTCACGGCGGACCGGATGGACGACGCAGTATCTTTGTGGCTCATGGTGAGAAACGAGTCGATCGGCAACAGTTTGTCAATGCTGGCGTCACGAGGGTACGTAGTCCTATAATAAAGTAAAAACTATCTTATAGTTAGGCCTTGTTTGGATTGATAAAAATATAAAAGTTAGAAAATTTGACACAACATTACTTTTGTTTGTATTTGCCAATTATTATCCAATTATAAACTAACTAGGTTTAAAAGATTCATCTCGTAATTTACAACCAAACTGTACAATTAGTTATTATTTTTACCTATATTTAATGCTCTATACATGCATGTGTCCATAGATTGATGTGATAGAGAGTACGTAAAATTTTGAAATTTGGAAGGAATCCAAACCAGACCTTTACTTTCTAACCTGGCAACATGGAGAAGTTGCTTTCTAACCTGGCATGAAGAAGTTGCTTTCTAACCTGGCGAGAAAACCTCTGGACTCGCCCGCCCCCATCCGTACACGGTGGCCTTTGTCGCCTAGGTAAAAATTAGGTCGGGCTCCCCAATGCTTCGGTACGAGTCTATGTCGACAGGCTAGGTGGTTTTTTTTAACTAACCTGAAATTTGGTCCTACTGTGAGATTCAGATTTTTTTTTTAAAAAAATTAAGACCTCATAGGCGCTACACCGTCCTTTGGCATTGCTAAATCTTATAAACACTACATATAAATCCTTTTCTCATCTCTTAATGTGCTACAATGTCATTTTTGTTTAATTAACACTCTAATTAATCAATATAAATTATTCCCTAATGTCTTAATTCCAACATAGTACGTTATCATTTTATTTAATTATAACATCCTAATTAATAAATACAGAAATTATCGCCAATCTTCCCCGTTGGCAGGGCACGCATCAACCAAAGGGATGGCAAGCGACCCCAGCTGGCCCATTAATAATTGGACCCCCAAGGCCTTGTCTGTTCCAAGGAAAATGTCAGAGAGTTGAATTCCAAACTTCTGTAGCACTTTCATTTATATTTAACAAATATTGTTCAATCATAGATTAATTAGGCTCAAAAGATTCGTCTCGTCTGTGTAATTAGTTACTTTTTTATTTATATTTAATACTCTATATATGTGGTCAAAAATTGATGTGATGGTGATGTAATATAGAAGAATTAGAAAAAGTAGCAATGAGAACAAGGCCGGGCACCCGTCTCGGTCCCGCCACCGACGCGACGTAACATTGCGCAGCGCTGCTGGCCCAGGCCCGTCCCCGTCACGGCGTGGACCCCTCTGGGCCCGTGGCTAGTGCCAATGACATGTGGGACATCTTCGCTCTCCCCTCAGCAGCAGTAGTACAGTACAGCGAGCGTGGTGCGAGTCCGGAGGTCACGTACGTAGATTCCCCGGGGATACGGTCGTCACGTCGAGCTGGTGTGTCAGTCGAGGTCCCGGGACGGGACGCGTGTCACGTCCCGATAGGGGGCAAGGCTACCTGCTATACGGGCGAGATACGGTCGCTGCGACGCAAAAGATTACGATACAGTGTATACGTACTGTACGTGTGTACGCGTCATGTACTGGCGTAAGATGTACAGCTGAGCTGAGCAAAGCTATCTACTGTTATCCTACTCCTGTGATGCTTTTGCTAGGGGTAGATTAGCTAGGGAGTCTGGATCGGAGGTGACGTCGCTGGTGTTTCCATTTAACGTCACGTCCATTCCATCCATCACGATAGCGAGAGAACCAATCCTAGCTGCGTGCCCGTGGTCGACTTGCCGTGATATGCATAAAGTATTAAATTTAAATGGAATAAAAAACTAACTGTATAATTTAATTTTAATTTACGAGATAAATATTTTAAATCTAATTAATTAATATTTAAATATTTTTTATCGAATACAAATAAAATAATATATAGAACGTAAATTTTGTCACTCAAAAATTAGAGGACTAAACATCGGCTTTGCTTTCGTTGGTACTGTAGGCTTATCGTACGTCACCGGAGTAGCTAGCCACGCACACGGCGTTTCATCGTCCTGAGTCCTGATGACCCACCCCTGGCAATGGCAAGGCGTCGTA
>JAKNSH010333384.1:0-20904 GCA_027790015.1 Cymbopogon flexuosus
CCCTAGCTTCTAGGCAGCAAGTAGGCAGCTTTACGCAGAGGTTTTGAGTGCTTGGCTGACATTGCCAGAATGCTCACGGTCGGCGACCAGCGTTGGACCACTCCATCGCTCCGAGCACCAGTTCTAGGTTTTGTTTAGGTCTTGTTTTCTTTATTTGCTAGAAATTTCAACTCCTTTTCATCACATTATCATCATATCAATCTTTGGCTGTATGCATAGAGCATTAAATATAGATAAAAAAGTAACTAATTATATAGTTTGTCTCTAATTTACGAGACGAATCTTTTAAGCCTAATTAGTCCGTAATTGAACAATATTTACCAAATACAAACGAAATGCTACAGTGTTTCGAAATTCTAACTTTGGCCTTGTTTGGATTGCTCAAAATTCCAAAATTTTTACATTCTCTCTCCATCACATCAATCTATAACCGTATGCATAGAATATTAAATGTATATAAAAAATAACTAATTACACAGTTTAGTTGTAAATTACGAGACGAATCTTTTGAACCTAGTTAATTCACAATTGGACAATAATTGACAAATACAAAAGAAAGTGCTACAGTATCAATTTTTCAACTTTTGGAATTTGGATGTAATCCAAATAAGGCCTTTCTACCTTTCTAACCTAAAGATAACAAGGCCTTAGATTGTAAATTTTTGTAACTTTAACACTATAGCATTTTTATTTGTATTTGATAATTAGTATCTAATCATAGGCTAACTAAGTTGATTTGTCTCGTAATTTATAACTAAACTGTATAATTAATTATTCTTTTTATCTATATTTACTGCTACATGCATATATCAAAAGTTGATGCAACCGAGAGAGTGCGTAAAAACTTAAAATTTGAAGAGTACCGATTGAGCCCAGCCCATGCTTCCTAAGGAGGAAATGACGTCCTTGCAAGATTTCGCATTTAGCACGCACCGGACTAAAGTTTAATTATCGTTGAATTAGGCTAAGTATGAATTAGTCTTTTTCTTAATGACTTCTGCTCATCAATTAGCATATATTAACTTTTTGTTTCCACAATTAGTTCATGTTTAGGCTTTTTACGTGACATCCAAAACATGGTGGAAAAGGTATGAAATGGAATTTACATAGCATTCTTTCGTCCTAGAAAGAATATCGTTTTCTTTTATTTGATTAATTTTGTATTAAATATTAACAATATTTATGTTATACAATTCTAAATAAGTTTATTATAAAACCATACTTAAGAAATTAATCCAATATTTTTTATGCTTCATAATATTAACATTAAAATTAAAATATTTAAATTCTTGGAAAGTAAGAATGTCACTCTTTGCATGTGGACATCCAAAACATGTTGGAAGCAGAGACATCAGACATGAACCATATTTTTCGCATAAGACTCTAGAATGGAACCAAGAAATTCATTGGAATCCCCTAAACCTCCTGCCAATAACTTTGCTAGACATCCATCTCCATCAATGTTCGATAATATCGCCGAAGCAAGAGAACGATGGCAAGGAGCACACGAACATCACTAAGAGAATGAAACACTATCACACAAAGGCTTTGAAAGGAGCATGCTACAAAAGCATATATACCCTAACCAGTGAGGCAAAGAGCTATATAATCTTACCAGAAAAAATTGTGGAGAAAGGTACATATTTCATTTCATTCCCCCCCCCCCCGCGTCGTCCTCCCGAGGGCGACTCGGGGGCGACCCACCCTCTTCACCACAGAGGCCGCCGCCGCCGGCCACCCCCGGCCGCCGCCGCCGCCGCCGCCGCTCCGGCTGATGGTGGCGGCGGCCCGCTGCGCCGCCCCTTTTGGGCTCCTCGCGGCTGCAGCAGCCCCTCTCCCCTTCCCTTTTCCTCTCCTTTCCCCCTCCCTTCTCCACTCCGGGTTGCAAGCGGCTGGCGGCGAGGGTGGCCATCGCCGGTCATGGGGCAGCGGATCCGGGCCCCCTGGGCATGGATCCGGCCTTCCCTGCCACGGATCCCGCCGCGCGCGAGTGCTGGTGACCGGCGGGGGCGGGGCTTTGCCGGCTGGTGCTTGGTCTGCTCTGGGTCCGGTTCCGTCCCTTGGCTGCCCTGGTGGGTGGCCTGGGGCGCTGGGCGCCGTCGACCAGGGGGCCGGTTGGTTCGCTGCGCCGTCCGGTGGCCTTTGGCGGCTCGAGGGGCAGGGTTGGTGCTGTGGCTACTGGATTGTACTGTCTTGCACCGCGGTGGTGTGGACGGCTACTCTGGTGGTGCGTCATCGACATCATGGTGGTGTGGTTGGCGCCGCTCGCTCTTGGGCGAGCGGGCACTCTTGCCCCTCATCTTGACGATGGACAGGGGTGAAAACCCTACATGGCTTCTTGCCAATCGACGACGGTGGCGCCGCTGCGTCATCACCTTCTTGGAGGCGTCGTCCTCAGTCTGTCTTCAGATCCCGATGGGGCAAGCATGGGGACCAAGGTCCCTGGATGCTATTCACAATGAAGTTGGCGTCTGCGTATGTCATTTCCTTCCTGAAGGCTTCGTTGATGCTCCTTGCATGTCTCCATCGGTGCTTGCTGTTGCCCTCGTCTCGTCGCCGGTTGCTTGTGGTGCCTAGGGTGGAGTAGGGGTGTTCTTTTGTTTTTCTGTTGCTTAGTTTTGTTCTTGTTGTGTCAATGGTGGAACTCCTAGTGGTGTCAAGTGCTGGCTCGTGTCGAAGACCCAATCCGACCGAGTTAATTTGTGGAGCTCCTAGTGGTTAAAAATGGAGTCTCGTGTCGATGACCCAATCCGACCGAGTTTTTAATGTGGAGGCTCGTGTCGATGACCCAATCCGACCGAGTTCTATTGGTTAGAGGCTTGTGTCGATGTCCCAATCCGACCAAGCGAGTTGAGCGGGCGCTCTTTGTGGCGCGAGTTGAGTTGATTTGGTACCTAGGTGTGCAGTTGGAGTAGGGTACCCTCCACATTTGTATTTGTGGTTTTCGTTCAGTTTCCACTTCAAAAAATTAGGCGGGGCGCTTGCCTTCTTTTTTCTTTACTCGTCTAATAGAAATCGCGGCAAAGCTTTTGCCGTCCTTTCTAAAACAAAATTGTGGAGAAAACTACATCTTTGATGGAAGAAATAAAACCAATTTAAAAAATATGTTCCCATTATTCGAATTTTTTTTGGAACTTGGAACATCTATTGTTCAAATCGCTTCCATGTATATGTCTCATATATGAGAAAACAGAAAAAGTAGAGAATAAAATCATTTGTAAAAAAAAATATATAAAATAACAAATTCCATGTGCTTATGTATCATGTCATTTCGTTTTTTTAAACAAAATCTGTAAACAATTGTACATGTGAGTACATATACGGGTGACATATGCGCCAAACTTTAAAAATAAAATTGTTCTGAAGAAATATATTAAACATTTGGATTATACTAGTTTCTAATGTTTACACTGACAATATGGTTCCCACCACGTATATTTAGGCATTGTTTCCTCAAAATTCTAAGTTTTTCGCTCTCTCTCCGTCACATCAGATATTTAGACGTATATATAAAGCACTAAATATTGGTAAAAAATAACTAATTACACAGTTTAGTTGTAGTTTGCGAAACGAATCTTTTAAGCCTATTTAAACTATGGTAGGATAATAATTATCACATACAAAAAAAAATGCTAAAGTGCCTTGAAATCTTTTCAATTCTAATCTAAACGAGGCCTTACCCGTTTTTCCCGGCCAGCCGAGGCCTTCATCACCCATCGGAGTCGCTAGGACCGGCGACCTTGCCGGCGAAGGCCTTATTTAGATTTCTAACTTTGCAATTTTATTATTTTTATTTGTATTTGATAATTTTTTTTAATTATAAATTAACTAGACTTAAAAGATTTGTCTTATAATTTACAACTAAACTGTATAAATAGTTATTCTTTTTATGTATATTTACTGTTCCATACATTTGTCTAAAGATTACGTGATGGAGAGAGTGAAAAAAATCTAAAAGCTCCAATCTAAAAGGTCTTGTTTAGTTTCCTAAATTTACCTCCTAAATTCACCGTGCAAAAAGAAGATTCTCCATCACGTTAAAATGTCGGTAAATGCATGGAATACTAAATATAGATGAAATCAAAAATTAATTACACAGTTTTATTATACTTTACAAGACGAACATTTTAAACCTAGTTAATTAAAGTTTAGATAATTTTTGCTAAATACAAACAAAATACTATAAAAATTTCTAAAACAGTGTGTAGCGCCAATTCTGCGATAAACAAGGCCCGAAGGTACAAAGGAGCCGTCTCTCTCAGCCAATTCAAGACGACGTTTCCGTACAAGTCATGCCCTGTGACATGACAATCTCTGTACGTGGTCGTACCACAGTTTTGCTGTCCATCCATACCGCGCACGTTTTGCCAAAAGTTGCGAGGTACTAGTACGGGGCACTGTGTGGCCGGGCGTAGCAACAGCCAATAAGTACTCCGTACGCTGCACTGGATGACGCCCCGCAACGCGTGTGGCGCGCCCGGGTACCTACCGGGGCTCGCGTCGCGCGTGTGGCCTCGTGTACTTGGAGGGCGTCGTCGTCGGTGGATCTCGGCGGTGTGGTCTGTGGTGTCCGGAAATCTCGGCTTGCGATCAGGTCGGAAGCCAGCCGCGCTCCGACCAGGCAGGCAGGCCGATCACGCTTGAGATGGCGGCCCACGGGAGCACGCCGGCCCAGCAGCAACTCACAGCATCGCGGAGAGAGCACTTGCATGCGTTGACCGGCCCAGTAGCAAGTCACTGCGGTACAGCCCATGAACACCGAGACCAGGAGTTTTATGGGCTGTGTGGTGCCACCAACTGCAGATGGGCCGTATGTCAAGCGCGTTTCAGCTGCCACCCAACCAGGAAACACGGGGTGCGATCGGTGGTGGGCACGGCGGCCCCGGCCGCCGCATCAGGGGCTTCGATCCGGAGCGGTAGTGCTCCCATCTCTGGCGCGCGCACGGCCGCAGCCGCATCATCCTCGTCGTCTCCTACTCCGCCGCGGCGGACTCCACAGCCGCGCCGTCGCCACCACGGCCCCGCCGCCCAGTAATAGCGGCAGCGACAAGGATGCGATAATCAAGGAGCTTCGCCGTAGTCTGTGGCACGTGCGAGAGCTGCCGCCAACATCGGCTGCTTCATGTTCGCCGCCATCGCGATCTACGTGGAATTCTGGCTGATGCCGGCGACGGAAGAGGCGAGAGCCATGCTGCGGGCCTTTAACATGCTCGGGCATGAAGATGTGCCTGCTAGTGTTGGTCTAGCTCTGCTCATACAGATAGCTGCTGCACAGCATGGGAAGCAGCAGCAGCAGCCGGATGGTGAGGGGACAAGATCAGCTGACATAGAACAGGAAGAATTTCTCGAGCTTTACAAGATGCTCGATGAGATAGCTGCCATGGTGGAGGAGTTCGGAGCTGACCTCAAGGAATTGCGAGCTGTTATTGCACGGATTATCCGGCTATTGGAATCAGATGACTCAAAGCATAACAAAGGTTCTTAGGATCGGATCTTAGGTATAATACGCTTTTTTTTTTTTTACCTGAAACAAGTCAGTTGTTGGGTCTATCGCGTTCACACTGAAACATCATGTCTTCACTGGTTATATAGTTTGTTTGTTTGTTTTTTTTTTTTTGGAGGGGGGTAAAAGTCTCTCCCTTGGCTTCGCATTCCTCCTAGATGCGTTTCGTGGTGATCTTGTATGTCCATATGTGGCCGTCCTTTCTTGATTCTTGGCATCACGCGGCTCATGTCTTTGACATATACTACTTCCTAGCTAGACTGGGACATGTGAACCAAGTTTGAAGCCAAGCTTGTTCCTTGCAAGAATCTACTTACGTAAACAGCTTAGGATCTCTAGCATGGCAATGAGGGATAGGTTTGATTAATCCGCCATGGTCCAACTCCACGTCCTTGCCTGCCACTTCAACGCTCCTCTCCTCGTAGTGACCGGCCTCTCCTTGCTGGCTCTCGGTTCTCGCTGGGTGCCTGACAGTGTTCATATCATCGCCGTCGACAACGGCCGGCGCCCCGGCCGCACTCGGCCAACAGCGCCTACTCCCTCCGTCCAACGTTTACTGCCGTTTGGGGATAGATTCCAAACCTCCATCTCGTAGGCTCGTCGCCACGCTTGCCTTGCCGCCACACCACGGAAGGCACACTGTTTTTCTCTAACAACAAAACAAAATCAGCCAGCTTATCAGCCGAACATAAGTATAGAACTTTCTGTTCTGCAGGAGATGGATAGCTGCTCTGTCAGGAGTACATACAGCCAGCCACGGCAAAAGTGCGAGTATCATGACAGTTTAGTAAGGCAGTCACACAATCTTTACTCTTAACCCCACGGGGGATTCCGGCTCCGCAGCATATTCATATTATCAATATTTGCACCACATAGTTGCAAATTATTCTACAGAATTCTACTCTGTGGCTGGCCCATAGCAATTGCCAGGAATTTTGTACACAGGGTTAATAAGAAGGTAAAACCTCACGTATGAAACGCCTCAGGAAAAAAATCATTGACACAATGTTGTATTGTATCCTAGCCTAGGATCGTGCATAAGAGCAGGGTGGTGTTGGATTTCATGACCATGATCTTTCAAAGATCAGATATGCGTTTCCCGCTGATGAAATCTACCACTTTGGTGACTGCCAGGTCCAGTGCCGCCGTCACGGCAATCAGGTTCTGCAGAAACTCCTCAGACGTTGGCTTCTCCCCATCCACGATATCAGTCACAGCTTTCACAAAGATCGCTGGTGTTGAGAACATGTCAGTGACATATGCCACAGCAGCTCCCTGAAAGGTAAACAAGAAAAAATCAGGCCACTTTTGAAGACTCAAGATCACAATATACCGTCAGCAAGTAATAAAGAGGAAGGAAACAAAGTGGGCAACATTGCCTGCTAAACTGCACACTGAACTGCACTTGACGCAATTGCTCAATGCTGATCATTAAACTTTGCATCTTGTGTTAACTTCAAATGATCTCAGCTAACAACTAAACCCATTGCACATGACTACCTATTTCAACTACCCACAGATATAAGGTTTGTAGAAAACAGTCCTAGAATAAATGAAGGATGCTTTTTAACAAGAAATGTTAGGCTGGCCGCTAGCATAACTCATTTTCAGGCTGTTTGTTTTGTATTCATGAAGTGATTGCTTAAAAAAAAAAAAAACGTGCAGACCTCCATATCCTTTATTGTAGCATCATTGCTCAGTATCACCGTCTCATCATGGGGAGACATGTCCAGAGAATCCCCAGTCGACAACTTGCCAACCTGAAATGAAGCAAGTGCTCAGTAAGACAAGTCCTATTCAGATTTACCCATAGATTGCTACAAGCTCAGAAGTTTGCCCATAGAACTACCAAATTATCACAGAGTTTATGCCCACTAAAAGGAAAAAACAGCAAGAGACATATTTCTCTAAGCACAACATGCAAGAAAATGAACTCTGTGATATTAGGAGCAGCAAGTAAGAGATATATTTCTCTAGGCAACAGCAGATAGCTACAGCTTACCTTCAAATTGAGTTCCTTCAAGATATTAGGAGCAGCAAAAGCTTTCCGTGATCCTATTCCATACATGTCAAAAACCTAAAGCAGATACACCAACAAGTCTGTATTAAAATGGCTGAAATTTTAAGAGACTGAAAAAAGAGCAATAATAGATACAGAAGGCATCATATTAAAACAAAATAAAAAAAATGAATCCATAATTATAGGCACAACCATGAACAAGTAATATACATGGTAAATTTAAGTTATTAATCATGATGGTGCAGCAGGGCAAGGCACCCCAATTAGCAAATCAGATTAGATCAGGATTATTAGTTAGATCAAATTAGTTATGTATTGTCTGGCACATAGATGACTTGCTCACCTCTAAGAATAAAATGCATATAACCCCAGCACAACACATATATGAGAAGTGTGAGACGATACTCACAGGTATTGGTATCCTCCTGTCATGGAATGCAACATCTGATGCTAGGTATACATCTCCAATGCTTGCTCCTTTGGCCTATACGCAAGAAAGCAAATGTTCAAACAGGGTATTAAACTAGAACATAGAAGCCAAACTTCAGGAAAGTTTTAGTGCATACCTTGAAGCCACCAGCAGTGCCAGCATTAATAATAAGGTCTGGCTTCAATGTTTGAATGGAAAAACTAGTCACAAGGGCTGCTGATACTGTACCAACACTGTCGACTCCTGCAAGGATGCAGTTCTTAGTAAGAAATGAAGTCGATTAACACAGAGTTAACCTGAAGAGAAATGCATAACATGTAGGCATGCAGGCAATATTTAGGCTGGTGTAAATACCCACTGGGCTTTGGGACTAAGTGGTGCTGAGCACTCTGGATTACTGTGTAACCCAATCTTGAGTTCCCTGGCCCAGGCCGCCTCATCCCACCCATTCACACCACCCGCAAAGCAGTTCATGTGCTGGATTAACAAAGTGGCGGATAACTGCTAGGGATGCTTCGGTGATGGCCCCTGCAGACCAATGCTTGACTGTTGGGACAGCAGTATTTGATCGCCGTGATGAGCACAGGACCAGCCTTCCCTAGCGATCAAATAGTCAGTAGTGGTGTCACTGAAGCTTGCAACAACCAGACCATTGTCGCGGCCACGCACCACCACTTGCTTCCTCGACCACCACAACCAGATCCTTCGTCCTTTAGCAGGCCAACTTCGCCAACCTCTGTGTCATTCCAATGCAGAGATTTCTATAGGGGGTGGACCAATGCAATCAGCAGGTCATGACCTGTATTAACAAGGCAGGGGCAATGCTTCCCTACTTCCGTCAAATAGTCAAAGTAACTAACAGTCGAGTAGTCTGTACATTGTCGTCTTACTGCATATGCCCATAATTTCTAGATTGTGCTATGTCCTGATGGTTTAGCAGCTACATCTGGTGTGTCAGTGAGGTTCATGTTCTTCTTGACAAGCAGATTGTGTAATTATTGCTTTTGGTGTTTATCCTAACTGTATGACAAAGCGAGAAAGGGTACAATATTAGTTTTCACTTCTAACTATGAACTTTCTAACTGTGAGATGGCCTTAGTGTGTGCACAATGCAATTTGTTCTCCATTTCATCCATCTTGTTTGGGACTTCCTCTAAACAGAGCTCTAAACACAAGAGATTTGTGCTGCAAAAGCTTAACTGACTGGATAACCAAGCAGATTACCTAAAGACTAGCAGATGCATCAGCCTGATCATGCGCCTAACTGACTTGATAACTGCTAGGGTCTAGGAGTCTCGGACTAGGAACGACTGATCCTGAATGACTCCTACTGATCAGGACTCAGAAGTGAAACAAGACACATGCAACCCATTATTCTAACATTCAGTCATGTTATTATTACTTAGCATGTTTCCTTTCTTTTTTTGCTGAAAATAGAGATCCCAATTACTTTTGATGCAGTTAACTATGATTCTAGAGTTGTAGTGCTCCTTCCCATTCCACGTCAGAGCTACTGCATTAGAAAACCATGTCACCTTCTATAGTCCTCCTTAGGTCACACCAAACAGAAGTTATATTGTCTTATCTATATTTTGGTAGAACTATATTAGTCTCTCGCTTAACTTTCCCCATTCCACTTACAAGTGATCAGATGGTGTTCTACTGAATCTTGTTGAGTTGCACTGACTTATCCTGTCATTCAAAACTTTTCTGGCTCTGGCAGAGCAATATGACAGAATTAGTTTTTCTAGTGCCATTTAATGTTGTGAAATTCGGTTGCACATTTTATTTGCTACAGACTTCAGAATTTTTTTATGGCCTTACCATTTGTCCATGTGATGTGACAATAAGTGCATAGGTTTGTTTTGAAGTAGAAAGGCCACTGGCAGCAAGCAGCTTTGGGGCACTTGTTGGGTTGGGTCAACTGGTTTGCAGATTATATTGGGTCATGTAAACGCAAGGCCCAAAAATAATTAATTGGGTAGCATGGGTCGGGTCTTGGGTCAACCAATTCCAACCCACCTGCACGGTAAATCACAGAGAGTAAAGAAAGGAAGGTGCTGAAGTGTTATTGCTGGAAGTTCTACGAGCTACTTAGGGGCATGATAAGAATGTAACTTAACAACCAACTATGGAAATGTAAACCATCCAGAACTTACCAAATACAGCATCCTTTCCAGGCAATACAAGGTCAATTTGGAGGTCTTTGTAGTTGCCATGGTACCTAACCCATGGGGCACCTTTAGGAAAGCTGCAAGGTACATATAACAAAAAAAAGGTGTTAGCTTCAGGATATCATTCAGGTAGTATGTATTATTTTTGAAGAGCCACATTCGACATAATCGCCGGGCATGTATTAATAGAGAAGAAAAAATATCGTTACACCACACTAAACAAAAAAGAACAAACATGCACGGTACAAGCGACAGCAAGACAACCACCACAACAAACACAACCCACTAAAAACCACCAAAGCACCGGCATTGGAAGCCACCAAGCATGCCATAGAAAAAAAGCATAGGGCCTGAAGAAGGAACCAATAGCGATGCCTCCAAGGAGGAAAACGACATTCACAAATGCCGCCAACGCCAACCAAAGAACATAGGTTTTTCATTTTTTCAACCAAACCTCCACGAGGCAGGGGACCTCACGACAACGCCTTCAACAAGGAGTGTAGCGTCAGGGACATCACCACTGCCGGCATGACTGGGATCCAAGCAGGGCATTCGCCCAAAAGGCCCCCGCCTCCTAAACCATCATGCCCAAGCACCAATAGGAATCCACCTTCAGCAGGATATCGCTGCCGCAGCGACCATGTCACAGGCACGCGTGACATGTCGGACCCGTGCCGACCCAAAAAGGTCACCTCCTTCCCGCTCGAAACCTACCTCTACACTTGTTCCTATAACCGGGCAAGGAGCTCATGAATTTATGATAATGGATGTCATCCCAAGTCCCACCTCAGAATGGCTTAGTTACTTCCTTTAGTAAACCAGGTACTGGCCAAATGCTTGACACCTTGATTCATGTATCATAGACTTAATGAGCACAGAATGCATAAAGCATTAAAGCTATATAATCAGAGACATCAGAACCAGAGACAGAAACACGCAGAGGTACTAGCTAGTCCATCCTGTTCAGTATGCAGCACAAGGGGGGAAATAGCCTATTATCCACTGAAAATCGCCCTAATCCATTCCACAGAAGTCGCACAAATCCATTCCACTGAAATCGCACTGAGAGCACATATGCAGAAGAATAACCAAAATAGAAGAAAAAAAACATAAAGGAAAGGGGCACTGACGTGGATTCGTGGGCGGGCGCCTCGACGAGCTTGAACTTGGCGACGAGCGGCATCGCCTCCGTCTGCATCGCTGCAACGAGACCCGAGCAAAGCCAAGTCAGATCCCCGCGGAGTTAAGAGTAAGCGAAGCGAGAAACAGAGCAGAGCAGAGCGAAAGCCTTGGGAAGGAGGAAGCGGCGGCAGGGGATCGGGTTACCTACGACGATGAGGACCTTGGAGATTGGGCCAGCTTCGGCGGCAGCCATGGCCGGAGGTGGATTGGGGGCGGCGGATTGTCGCCGACGACGGGTGGAGATGGAATCCGATAGTCCAATAGTGAGCGGCGGCGCTGCGGTGAACTGGTTTGGTCCGTGATTCCGTTTCTCTTATAGACTGGACTGGTGGGGCCCGGTTGGAAGGACCAACACAGAGCGGGCGGCATGACTGGTGCCGGCTGTCGGCTGACGCTCGCACCTCCACTTGTGTCTTGTGCTGCCAACCACGGCGACGGCGCAGTCCACCACTCCACCTGTCCGGCGCCGTCCCCGTCTCCGACAGTCCGGCGTTAAGGTTACGCCGTCAGCAAGAGCCTGAGAGAGGGAGGGACTGAGGGAGAGCGAGACGCACGCCGCACGGAAGAGGGGGCCGCTGGCGCTAGCTAGCTTACTGGTAGCTTGCATTCTGGGCCGGCGGGTTGGGCTGGATGGCAAGGGCTATTTTGTACTGGGCCAAAAACTTCAAGGGGTGCGGCCTATTAGAGTAAATTAGCTCATTTTTTTCCCTATGGGTAGTTCGTACCTGGGTCAACAGAGACCGATAGAGAGCATTGGTAGCTCTTGTTCAAGAGATAGTTGGAATATTGCTAACTCTTCTAGGTGGAATCAATCTAGTCCCTGATACTAGGTGGACACTTTCGTGCCAATGTCAACCACAACCCGTATATATCTTTCATTGACACAAAATGCCACTTCTGCCCTTTTCTAGGTGACTTCATTTGCTGTTATGCCTGACACAGACAATGGAAAGATTATGCGTGCTTGAAAGATTCAATAAAACTAACATGATGGCAAGATTAGGGCAGTCAATTTTTTTTTATGGTCGGCCGAGGGGGAGAGAATCCTCCACTTGTATATCGGGTTAAAAGTGTCTGGCTTCCAAAATTCTACTGTAGGCCAGGCCAATGCAAAAATCCTAGAGGTCACGTGTCTGTATAAAGGCCACGTGCTTTCTGGTCATCTATAGGTCGGGAGTGCGCGGGTATCAGTGCGTGACGCCAACGGCACTGCAGTTCTTTGGGTAGAAAACTGAAGGAGCGGATCACAAACCTCGATCCACTACTCACACGCATCCTAAATTACGGTGAAAAATGTTATCAGGCAAAGCAGTACACGTCACGATCTTTAATTCCCCAGTTCATCAATTATTCGAGAATCAAATGGATAATTTCCATATGTTCATCACAAATGTTACACACATACAAGCCATGCAACAGAGTCTTAAGGTAGAATCTATCATCACTCGAAACACAACATATATAGCACGTACAGGCAGCTGCGGCCATGCTTTATTTCAGAATTACGCAGTAGTTCGATCTCATGGCAACCATGGGGGCAGGAAGGTGGTCATGCATGTGCTAGCCAGTGCTTCTGAAGGGTACCTGCAAACAAATTGCACAAATGGAGGAATCAGCCTTTTTGACAACAGGAGGAACCAGCTTTAATTTCATTACAGCAAAGAGCTACGTACTCTATGATAAGAACTTGTCATCAGTACTACTTTACTCTAATTTGTATTTAAAGATTTAACAATTTACGGTGATAGCGAATTTTCTGGTCTGTAACATGTCATATGATTATGTGGCATTTACATTTTGCCATCAGGGAAATAACGGGTCAAAAGGTGTCATTTTGATGATCCTGTATGTACCGTAGGACGATCAAACTTGCACAGGGTAAGAATAACATAGATCAAAGAAAACACCATTTAGTTTGAAGATCGTTTGTATATATGATAAAAAAAAACTTGGATATTCATACATCTTTCCAAGCTCTGCCAGGGCATCCTTATTTCACTTAGCTTGGTTTAAAGTAGGGAGAGATTCAGTGAAAATATGAGGACCATACCCTATCTGAAGGGTGGGTTCACCAGCATCGAGGGGATGGAAGAAGTTATTGCTGTGTAGCTGCTGCTGCTGCTGCTGCACTTCAGGATGCCGCTCGCCTTGTTGCTCCCATGCATGCTGCCATATAACCTGGTTGCACTCCTCCAGCTGCACGTACATATCACACGATGAAAAAGGTAAACCCATATATATATCCTTATGCCTGAACCTTATATGTGGTTAAATGTGCATCCCTGTTCAAATTCAGAAGAGGAAACTGGATAGCTGCATAGATCACTATATATAAGTGTAGAATGTTAAAAAGAAACATTAATGTGGTCTCTTCATCTTGTTGCAATTACGACAAAGTGCAGTAATACTACAACAGACACCTAGAGCAAAAGAAACGTAATAAAAAAAATGTTTGCTTAATGACATATTAAATTTTGTAACTTACTCTTCTTCGAAGACACTTATTTGCTTCACAAAACATTTGTTCCTGCAAATTGAATAATTGAAGTTATTTATTTCCTTATTGAGAGTGAAGTCACCAATATTATTTTGTTAATTCATGAAGAGTAGCATACCCTTTTCTGAAGTTCTGTCAGTTGATCAACCATGTGTTGTGTCTACAGGAGAAAAAACTGGTCAGAACATATACTGTACTAGAAACAGGCTACATGCACAGTTTTTATAAATTTGACACTCCACACTCATTATCATAGCAGGTCTACCAGAGAAGGATTTAAATTAAGAAATCAGATAGCAGTGACATATATATATGAATCCTAGCTGTACCTAGGTCACAAAGGGACAGCTTAAATATTCCGCTTAATACAAAACAGGAAATACAATAGGTTTATTGGTGTTAGCACTTTTCAGTACCCTTGTAGATCTTATGTGCTTCAAGGATGAATCGAGTTGCTTCTCGAGGTGCTCCAGCTCTTTTATGCCTAATGGCTCAAGATCTTCACCAAGCAAATTCCTGAGGATTGTTCATAAAAAAAATTCAAACTTTTAATTGGCTATCAGAATGTGAATCTATCGGCCTTTGATTATACACTGAAAAAAATGCATTGAGCTAAGTCACCCTTTTATATCTCTTTAAACTAAAAAGATATGTGCTACAAACTTGAAATATTATACAAGACAACATATCCAAACAATACTAGATATCTTCATTTTTCATTTGGGCCAATTATGCGCATATAAAATGGTAGCATCAAATTATTGGCCACTAATCCGCATGCATGATAGTTTCAGAATGTGGCTCATTCTTTCTTCTTCTTTTTTGGCAAAGCTAAGATATATGGTTCCGCAACAATGCATGGTTCCAGAGAAGCATTAAGTAGTTTGTATGGTGTATTAGAGAGGATATATAGTCATATTGGCAAAACATTTTGTACATTTTAGTATTCCTAGAGTTGCACTATTCAAATTCAAATTTAGTGTTGCTTCATGAACTCACTGGTCAAGATGAATAAATAAGCCATGCTAATTGGTTTTAAGCATGTTTTCCCAAAACAAAGCACATTTCAAACAGAAGTTGCTATTTTTTCAAACAGAAGTTGCTATTTTTTAAAACAGAAATAACAAAATTATCTCAATTCTAAAACAGAATTCACCTCTGAGTCCGCTGTAAATTATCAACGCGTGCCTTCAGTTTGAGGTACTCATTGCGGCTGCTTTTCAATTGCTGAAGTAAATGTCATGAAAGATTAGCATAGACAGGAATGCCCAGTTCAACAAACAATATTGAGATTACAATGATCTATATGTATGCAAACCTCATCATTTTCACTAGAAATAATTTAAAGTGAAATTGAAAATAGAAATGTCAATAAAGATTTCTTGATTGCAGAACTCCACACATAGAACATTACGACACCAAAATTATACTACCATGTCAAATTTTGCTGTCACATGGTAGCATACCCATTACATCCAATTATGTTGTAATAACTTTTAAGGTACAATATAATAAAGAATTCAAGTAGAGACCTACGAGGCTACAACTATAATTCCACATGTAAAGACCCTACAACTAATGATGGTCTATGGCTGTGAAGCAAGTGCTTATAAAGTCGAAGAAATATGTTCTGTACAGGTAGACACAATATTTACTGGTGCATACATGCATTATTTTTTATACCTCAGCTCACTTGAAATGTGTGTGCAATATGTAATGGATTCCCTGTACAAGGAAATATATATGCTAAACTAGCGAGACATAACTGTATTCCTTTATTGGCTTGTTTGGGTCAGAATAATAGCATATCAATGTTTTGGTATTCCTATCTATTATTGAGAATAAATTAGTTATAGTATCTTTTATTAAAAAATCTCCTGAAATAGCCTTGTACATTCCGATCCTTAATCGATATTATATGTAAATGTTTGAGATATGAACAATGTAAAATATTATATTTCCAAGATGACATTATTTATTTAGACAACAGTGATTGCTAGATAACATAACTTGGTAGCAAAGGTAATTAATATTGAATAATGTTTTCTAGAGCCTATAAATATATGCACAAAAACTCAAACAAACATGTCATCAATCTGATCGAAATAGAGGAAAAGAACATTTTACCTCATTCTCTCTATTCTGGAGGGCTGTTTCAGGCCCTGCAAAACTGCAATTTTGGTACTTCTCAAGTGTTTTTGGCATGCTGCACATAAAGAAGGCATGAAAACTTAGGCATACAGCAGTTAATATCTAAAAAAATGTCGCACACGTCATTATAAAAAGTGAGTGCAGATTTAACGCATAGGAAAATAAGGCAAAAATCTTAATCTGAAAGGAAACTTGCTTAAAACATTGCCTGCATAGTTGTATTATGCTTGATGTTGGAGAAATAGAGTTACCCTTTTCTTTAGATAAATCCAAGGTTTAATTAGCAAATATGTGAATATGTGTGGCCCAACAAATAACTAATAGCTCCTCTGATGAATTTAACACAAGCGATGTTTCCTAAATTCTGCTACAATGAATAATTACGGAAACCATAACTTTTGAGTTATCATAAAAAACAAGAAGAAAACAGACAATATCACATAACTAATGGATTCACAAAATGGTGTGTAAATTGCTACTGCCTCAGTAGAATTAATTTTCCTATAAACACAGCAGTATACTCAACTAGACAAAAGGTGAAATATTCACCCCCACATGAGATACATATTGTGGAACTCTGAAGGGATGAAGTCTGACAAGATAATGACTAGGAGATATTAGACAGAAGGATAGCCACGTAGCTTAGTTAACAAAGATTTCGGGCAAACATGATGGCTGGCGTGCCGGGGCATATAAGACGACAGCACGAAAATCAAGGTTATTAATTGTTTCATGACGTAGTACATGTTTTTAACTTCCTGTGTTCGGGGTGTGCCTCAAGAATCTTCATTTTTGTCTTTTGGGCCAAGGACTGTGTGCTTCTCAAATGAAAACATATATGGAAAAGGTAGCACATGCATGTTACACACTAGAAAATATGATGGGTAATGAATTACTCCATCTTATCTTTTGGACTGCAGTAGTGATCCAAATAAATATATTCATTTTATCCTTGCTACAGTCTAAGTCGTACTAGTATTAGATACTAGTTGCCACTAGGGCTAGACTCTGGGGGTTCTTAGATAGTATGAGACTACTCTTCTTGTTTTATGGACAATGGAATACATGGCGGGCGCATAATTGGTCTTGTGTCATTTCATACAATACACAAAATAATGGCACCGACTTAATTAAATAAACAAGTTTGGATGGAGCTTAAAGGTTTATATAATTGAACTAGAAAACAAGTTTATGCATACAATGGTTTTTCATACTATGCAAATCTAGGAAAATAATTGTATTGACAATTTGTATATGAAGGCCCATATAGAAACTGTTTAGGGACAGAAATGTTGAGTTCAGTTATGTAAAAATTTAGACAGACCTTAATTAAAATAAAGCAAGTAGAATGACATGAATACCATGTATGGGGGGTAATAATGTGGAAGAACTATAATTTAAAGAATTAATCTATCATTACATGATGTGCTTAGGCACGTCTTATTAATTAACAGCATGGATGAAGATATGTCAATGCTTTTCTCTTTTCTTTGTCGAGTTTTCTTTGGATCATGCACGAACCTACTACTTCACACTGCTTTTCAGTTCATACAGAAAGTCAATTTATGATGCTTCTTTCAGAAAAAAAAAACAAAATAAGAAGAAAAAATTGATGCTTCTGAAACTTCATATATTCTGGAGTTTAATTTGGACTACACTGGGCTATCATGAAAACAAGGGAGTTTTTAAGGATAAAAGCCAGAAATCCACAAGAAATTGTAAGTTTGTAGTAACTGAAATCGGGAACCATCGTTTTGCTTAACCAGATCCACAGGGAGAGTTCATGCTGCTGCCCTCGGGTGTCATGAATTTGACAGCCACACAACTATATTTTTACGACCTACGACGGATCAATTTATGGCCTGATGCCGATCGACGAAGCAAAGTGAGGTCGATCTACCCAAGACAAGGGATCAGAAAGCAAAACCCTAACTAAACCCGAGATCGATAAGGTGATAGCGGGATCCCGTGTTCGGAAAGCCACATGAAAACCCAGCTCTCGGCTCTTATTCTCGCGTAAACTAAATTAAACCCAGCACGGCGAAGGCAGCAGTCCCGATCGAGCGGAACCACAGCCTCGATCGAGAAGGAGCTAGCGAGAGAGAAACTGCTCGTAAACGCTCGATCCAGGAACACCACGGGCAGATCTGGCGAGATCCGGCGAGTCCAGGGCATCTGAGCACGGTGATGCTGGACAGACTGACCGGGTGATGATGACTAGGACTGACCGCCGGCAGGCAACCGCGCGCAAGCGGCCGGACGGTACATGTGCGTGTATATACCTCTGCGTGCTGGAGAACTCGTAGAGCTTGCCGCGGTTGGAGAAGATGATGAGCGCGACCTCGGCGTCGCAGAGCACGGAGAGCTCGTACGCCTTCTTGAGCAGGCCGTTGCGGCGCTTGGCGAAGGTGACCTGGCGGTTGATCTTGTTCTCGATCCGCTTCAGCTCGACCCGCCCCCTCCCCATGTTCGCCGCCGCCAACGCCTTGCCGCCGCCGGCCCCCGCCGAGCCCTCCGCCTCCGCCAGATCGACCGTACCTCTCGCTCGCTCGCTCGCGCGCGCTAAATTAAAGCAGCAGCAGCAACTTAGTACTTGGAAGGAGCAGCAAAGCAAGGCAGAGAGCGGAGGAGACGCTGGAATTCTGGAGCGGAGGAGGAAGAGGATCGGGAACGGAGGCCGGGCTAAATAACGAGAGGAAAGCGATGGCACAAGCGATCGAGCTAGTACAGGTCACTAGCTAGCTAAGCTAGCAGCCGGAGAGAGCCTAGTGGGCTAGTGGTGGGTGGTGGGGGCCTGTGCAGTGCAGTGGCAGGTCACTGATGAGAGTTATCATCATCAGCTCAGGGAAGGAGCCAGTGGGCGCAAGGGTGGTGCGCGCCTCGGCGTCAGGTTGCCGTTTCCGGCAAAGCATCCGTAGGGGTGAAACCCTAGGTCCCCAGCCCGGTAGCGCGTTTCCGGAAAGCTAGGGATGGGAGGTGAGCTGGGTCAGAGTCAGTGAGTCACCGGCTGCGCTCACTCCACGCCGCTCGATTGCTCATGGTGATGGGCAATTGGCCATGGAAAACGTGATGGGTCCCGTACCGCCCGTCGCCGTCGCGTCCTGCGCTCGCTCGCTCGGCTTTTTATCCTGCTGGGCCCCGCCGGCGGGCAAGCGACGCCAAGGGAAAGGGAGGGGAGCCGGCCGGCGACTGGTGCGCGCTGTCACGTGCCCTGCTTTAATGGCCGGGCTGGCCACTCGCAATCGCGCGCGCAGCCAGGCACAGCGACCTGCCCGCGCTCGGCGTGTCTCCGTCGCCTGATCGCACCGACGCTTTCATATGCCCTCGACGACGATCTCCCCGAGCTTGTTGGTCTCGGCGGCCGGCTGGCCGGCCGGGCTGTCTGGGTCGCTGTCCGGCCGGCGGCGAGACCAGCTAAGCAAAAGTAGCAACAGGACCAAAGGCAAGCCGGGCCAAGTCTCGCATCGATCAGGCAGCGGAGAGTGAGTGCCAGCCAGCAGGCGCGAACGACCAACCAAAGTGTACGTCGTCGATCTCCCGGTCCCGGCTGGCCGGGGTCCGGGCCGAGCAGTTAGCCGACCGGCCGGCCGGGCGCTGCTACGATTCGCGCTTGCATGCACGCCGCAGGCGCAGGGGGACGGATGACGTGCATGCATGCTCGGGCACTGTGCGATCCGTCCGCCGCGCCGGCGCCGGTCGGTGGGTCGATCCGCGCGCCGGACGACAAACTCCGATCCACCGTTCTGAGTGCCGCGCATGCGTCACTATTCGTAAGCCTCTTGTTTTTTCATTCACTTTAAAATAGGGGGAAAAAAAGAAATAACACACACAGGGGCATGCGAGTACTACGAAACACGAGATTCTTGGAATGAAATGCTAGCACGCCATCTGCTGACTGTGCTGCTGGCCGGCCTGCTGCATGCTGCTTGCTGTTGTTGGCATGGAAATGAATACTATCCCTGCTTATAATTAAGGTTCTGTCACGTACAACTAGAAGTGTACGACAACACAGTCATCAGAGCAGGAAAAAAAGACGACATTTTACTGTGTCTCCACGATCGACTCTCTGGATCGAGGAGTACGATCGAGAATTAACACAAGCCCCCAAGCAAGAACAACGCCTGTCAGTACTACACCATGCATAACAAAGCAATAGCCAATAATGGACGAGCCTAGTAGCTGCTAGCAAACAAGCGAGATTATTCTTTCTTATCGGGCAACTATAGTATACTCCCTTTACAAATTATAGTTCATATAATGCCTTTTTCAACCTTAATTTTGAATTATTTGTTTTATTTAAAAGTTTTATACACAGATAAATTTGAGTCATTCTCAACTTTTATTAATAAAGCATGTCATAACAAAAGAAGTGATATATTGCACAAATCTTTGAATGAAACGGTGTGATCAAACTTGGGTTGAAACACAGTCAAAACGAAGTATATTGGAGTGAATTTAGTACATACTCCCTCCGTCTCTAAATAAGTGTCGCTTCGCTTCCCGAGAAACAAATATCGGTAATTTTTATAACTAATAAGTATCATCAATTAGTAGTATAATTAATATCATCGGAAAGATCTTTGAATCTAGTTTTTTAACAAATTTATTTGGAGATACAAATGTTATATGTATTTTCTAAAAATTGAGTCAAACTTGCGGCACGCATCTCACGACGACACTCTTTTAGGGACGGAGGGAGTAAAATTGACCTTTAGAGGACTCCATACGTGTCGACGGTACCTGCTGTAACATGCTTGTACGTGCAGGCAAAAGGAACTAATTAAGGAAGGGTGCAATTAACGTGCACATAAATCTTGGTACTCCACACCTCTCTAGTCTATGTCTAGTGAAGAAGTAAACAAGCATGCATGTCGCTTCTACTATGACTCGCAACAAGCTAATTAAGCTAGCCATAAAGAAAAATCTACCAATTCATCTCGCGCGTAC
>JAKNSH010333476.1:0-12600 GCA_027790015.1 Cymbopogon flexuosus
TTTTGATAAAAATTCATCGATGAGGTATCAATATCAATTTCATCTAGTAAATGATTATTTGTAGTTAAACTTGAAAAACTTTGACTTCTCGTAAAATGAGAGTGCATTTATTTGTGGCAAAGAGGGAGTACATCGTAACTCCGTAAGGATTATTCCTAATTCCCTATATTCTAATAAAAAAAGATTGGGGAGAAAAGCATAAATCTTGATCCAATATATATACTTGGCATATACATCAATCAAAGGAGAGCAATTAGGTAGTGCCCGTACGAAACTTGGATGTCTTTGTCTGCTAAAACGGGTCCTGGACGGAGATCGAGTGGCCTAGGCGAGAGTCGGTCGGGTGTCCGGAGTCGGCGCACGACCAGTCGCCGATGGCACGAGCACACAACGTGCAGTCGCAGGTCACAGCAGTGAAGAAACACAAGGGCCGCGCGGTAGAAGCGCTAAACTCGACGCGCTGATGCGAAAGCCAAAACGACGGACGCGTTTTTTTGCGACGGACGCATTTCACTTCAACAGTTCAACGTACGTGCCTGAGTGTGAGTGCCTCTCCCTTGTCCTGGGCTGTACTGCAGTTTTTACGTATATGGGGTTGGGCCCCTTGACATCGAGGGCCCCGTGCGGTTGCACGGCTGGCACCCCCCCCGGGCCGGGCCTGCACACCAATAAACACATTCCATTGGTACAGCGGATCAACAGCGTCCGTTTAAACTAGCATCTGATATAAAATCTTGAAGACCTAGCAACGTTAAGGTGCAATTTTAATGACCCCTCATGATTTTTTTGTTTTATAAAGTCATGTGCAAGAAATTGCTTGTCATTTATTAATAGAGAAGAAGAAAGTCGGTAACATACTTTTATAATCGCAATATCGTGGGGATCTATCCTTTTTTTTTAAGGGCTTCGGGGGATCAAAAGATCTCCGCCTGCAAATTTCCATTCCACATATGCCCAGCAAGTCGGTTGGTGGAACACCACAATTCTTTTACAACATCGAGCAAGAGAGGAGGAGGTTTAGATTACATAGGAAGCGATGATCTCCAACTAGCGACTAAAGTTCTGTCTTTCTTCGGCATGCGGCAGCACCAGTCTTCCATTGCCGCTCTGCAGTTCGCCTTGAGGCGACCGACGCTGGGGGGCAAAGAACAGAAAACCACTTCATTTCTGTGCTTCTAGATCTCCCAGCAGATTAGCAGTAGAAGTGGATGAAGATCTCCCAGCAGATTAGCAGTAGAAGTGGATGAAGGAACCGTTTGGCGACGTGGGGCGGCGGCTGCGAGTTCCAAATTTCTTCAGCAGGACAAATGTTGGCCGGTGACCACCCAATGTCGTTCTAGAAGGTTGATCACCCTTGTTCAATTTGTTTGGACTTCAGAAATCTATGTTGTTTAATGTTCTCATTATTATGGCACTCTTGTCTAAATTGTTGAGACTTGAAATTTGTGTTGTTCAGTCAGTCTACTTGTTCCAGTGATAAGCATGAGTGTGGACGCGGTTTCGAAGTCAAACGATGGCCTGGCCCACCTGCCATTGAGTGCATAGCACGAAACGGTTTTGCCTTGGCTTTTGCTCACGCGTACGCGCGGCGAATCACGGCGCTCACCTTCCAACCGGACTTGACTCCGCCGCGAGGAATCCCCGCCAGATCTCATTTCTCGCCCCAACCCTAACCGCCAGTCGCCGGTAGGCGGTGGCCATGATGGCCACCGAGCCCTCGTCCCCGGGGAACACCGTCGAGGACCTCGAAACACTACCCCTCGACTCCTCCTCCTCCAGTGTCGGTGTGGCGGCCACGACCGACCCCCTGCTCCGCCCACCACCTCCCCCCTCCACCTCCTCTCCCACCGCCGGCGAGGACCACGGCGCGTTTCTGGAAGAGGAGGACGAGGATGGGGTGGAGGACTTCACGCCTCCCCCGGCTCCCCATGCCGCTGCGGCCGCGACGAAATCCCGCGAGGCGTCGCCAGGGTTCGCTGAGATCACCGTCTCCGAGCCGAGGAAGCACGCGGAGCCCGCGACCGGGGCCGTGGGCGTCATTCCAGGCTCGGCCAGCTACGTCTCCTACCTCATCTCCACTCGGGTGCCCGACGGCGGCGAGTTCCGCGTGCGTCGGCGCTTCCGCGACGTCGTGGCGCTCGCCGACCGCCTCGCGGAGACACACCGCGGGCTCTTCGTACCGGCAAGGCCCGACAAGAGCATCGTCGAGGGGCAGGTCATGCAGCGGCACGACTTCGTGAACCAGCGGTGCGTCACGATCCAGCGCTACCTCCGCCGCCTCGCCGCGCACCCCGTTGTCGGCTGCAGCCCCGTCCTCCACGCCTTCCTCACCGAGCCTAGCGGCATCCCCACTTCGGACGGTGAGTCTCCCAGGTGGAGCCCTGCGATGAGCGCTGCCACGTCCATGGCTGCTGCTGCCCCAGCGACGCCTACGACGCCTACGAAGAGTGGGAGGGACTTTTTTGGGGTGTTCAAGGACCTGAAGCAGACAGTAACCAATGGATGGGTGGCAGTAAGGCCACCTCCAGTGGAGGAGGAGATCGACACAAAGTACCTTGTGCACAAGGCCAGGCTTGAGGATTTGGAGAAACATCTGGTGACAGCATCTCATCAGGTAACTGCATATTTGCAAAGGTTTAATTTGCATGCTGTAGACTCTGTCTCTTGTTGTCATTACTCATTACAAATACGTATTCGGTACCATTGTGTTCTATAGGCAGGGAAAAAAACAGGATAAATGAATAAGGTGATTAACTTTTGAGTGTTTGCTTGGAGAAGCCCGTACACTTGCATTTTGCTACTTGCAGAAAGATACATTTAATGCATCAAGTTTTCTGTACTGTGTACTAGTGTAAAGTAAACTAGCTAGCTAATCTACTACCATGGCATCATTTGTAGGCAGAGGCATTTGTTAAAGCTTATGATGATCTTAGAGCAACGACAGGTCTCTTGGGAATGTCATTCATCAAACTGGCTAAGTTTGAAAAGGAGCAGGCTACGTGTAGTTCTCAGAAAAGACGAGCTGCTGACATCAGTAATTTTGCCAGTGCTGTTGTTAGAGTTAGCAGATCACAGGCAAAACTAAATACTGAAATTGTAAAACATCTGGTAAGCCGGGTAACTTGAGTAAAGGAATATTTGCTTGGACAAATGCTTTTAGGATTATTGTTTTTTCCTTTTTATTTTGACGTGTTCTATACTTTTGCAGGGCATTATCCATGAGTACATGGAGACAATGGCTTCTGTTCATAACGCTTTCACTGATCGTTCCAATGCTTTGCTTCGTGTGCAAAATTTGTCAGCAGACCTATATTTCTTGCATACTCGGGCAGGAAAACTTGAATCTGTATCAGCAAGAGGAATGGATCAGGAGAGATCAAGGTATCAGAAGATAGAAGAACTTAAAGATACAGTAAGAGCCACAGAAGATGCAAAAGCACACGCACTTAAGGAATTGGAACTTATCAAGGTACCATCCAAACTTATGAAACAAGGTGTACATTATGTGTGACTATTTCAACTGCAATATTGTTATTACTCAAACAGTTTCATACTTATTATCTATATTCTGGAAGGATAACAAAAATATTTTCATAGATTGTTTGCAGTACATTAGGGATATAATGTTTAGGTTATTTTGTAACATGATGCCTAACACTAGAAAATGCTATAATTTGGATAATCCGCTGAAGCAGCCTGATTAAATCTATTTAGTTGTTTGCACTATGGAATTCTCATTATCCAACACTTCTTTAGACCATGTCCAGTTAACATTTTTCCAAGTTAAGCTCACAAAATGACATGTTGCTAAGCAGCCAAGAGTCCTGATTGTCTGATTCTAGCTATTGTCATGTTTGAGCTGTGGTGGAAGTTTCAAGAATTTTAGAGTACATGCATTTTCTGATTATCTATTGATCTTAACATTTTAAAACACATCCTACTGCAATTCAAATGCTAGGTTATGATATCCTGTTGACAAGATTCCTTTAAGAAAAACCTATACGGGATAAGTGCTTTCATTAAAGTATTAGAAATGCTAGAGATTTCTATTCAACCTAATAAGGTTGCATCTATTTCAGATAAAAAAAAATACTGGTATGCATTGCACCATCAGCATTTATGTTTCAACTTATAGTCAAACACACTGTTTTGTCCAGAGTTTTGAACCATAGATACAACTTTTGCAAGTACTTGGGAGTTGGAACAAGGTTCCACTGTTGAATTTTAAATCCCAAATGGTTTGCATTGCAGTTCAACATGGAGTATTTATGGCGTTTTTTTTTATTATTTTATGGTAATGCAGGAAAACAACATGAATGAAATTAAAAGATTTAACAAGGAAAGGCGCCAGGATTTGGTGGAGATGCTGAAAGGCTTTGTATCGGATCAGGTAGAAGCTCTCAACTCCTTTACATGGTTTATGTTTTGTCAGTTTGCAGTACATTTTTAGTTCTTTAACAAAAAAAGAAAAGATTAATTTAATCAGTTCAATAATCAATCTACTTTATTGCTTACTGTTGATCTATCTTTGTACCTCCAAGTTTTTTAACGTAGTATTTGCCTGCTATTTGAACAAAAGGAAAAACATGAGTGCTAAATAATAGGTCTGTTGTGCATTTTTAGTTATTTATAAATTATAAAAAGCAGAGCTCCTTCCATTGCTCCTGAAAAAGATAAGACATGTGAATTTTGTGTTATTATGTGTTGCACGCTCCGCCTGTCCATGTGTGTATTGCTGGAAAAGCTGTGGAGTTAAAGACTTTGCGGGTCCGTTTGAATTACCTAGATCAAGTGTTCATCTGTACATTGGTAGACAACATCTTTGTTCTAATTGGTCTTGTGAACACAATCATTACCAATGAAATGTATTTCCCTTATTTTACCTCAAAGCGATATGCATTATGACCATTTCAGTTTTGCAAACCCTTTTCGATTGGGAAGAAACGAAATTTTCCGAAAGTTAACATCAGACAGTTTAGCTGCAATTTATGAAAATTTTCTGTAATCTAGGAGTCCACAATGCACTGTTCAGAGACAGTACATTTGCTATCTTGTATCTACATTTTAGGTGCAAAATGCCCACGTAAACAAATAGCATCATCGACACGTGAAATTAGTCAATCTAACCATGGAATGATGGGAGTTATTGAAATTTGGATATCTGATTTTTTATTTTCTGTTGCTGTGTTCAGGCCACATACTCGGATCATTTTGCTAGCATATGGACAAAGGTAGCAGAAGAAACAAAAGGATATGCAAAAAGCAGCAGTTGAAGTAGGATGTACATATACAGGTGAATTTGAGATATTATTGTGCAGCGTGAACATAGCTACACCATTGAGAATCATGTGAGGCTTATACGCAGACAAGACCACACTCCCCATCCCCAAAGACCACACTCCCCATCCCCGAAGGGACACATTTCTATGGATTTTTCTGGGTATTGGTATCTCCAGTTGTGTACCTGAAAATCCTAAGAAAATATAGCATAACCATTTTCTGAGGCTCTTTTTTCACAGCCTGGGCTTCATGTGAGTTTCCCTTGCATTTACATGGAATCAGTTGGGTGAATTCCCTACCTTTCGAGGCAACGAGATACATAAATGAGATCTCTTTTTTCCCCCTTCATGAGCTGTTGCATACTTGTGCTTACATACTTCTCTGTCTCTCTCTACTTTACATATCCTCGTATGCTTTCTTTTACCCATTTTTGAGAAAATTAGTTGTGTTCTGTAAAATCATTGCCTTACGAATTGGCCTGAAAGGTCTTGTTGACGTTCAAGGCCTAAACACAAATAGTCGCACGAGTGGGTCTCCGAAATCCGAATCCGCGGTACAACAGCTGAGAGCCACGTCTATCCAAGAAAGATGAGCCACTCGTCTTGCAAAATGCTGTCTGTACATGAACTTGAGCTACTGGTTGCTGTGGCACCTGGGTGTCCCTTTTGAGGCCATCGGCTTCAACATCACTGCTTATCCTCTACACGTCGGCACCAGTTTTGAACCGCTTCCGCGCCTGTAAATTCTGATCGTCGTCCGAAGATTTCTTTCTCGCTTCCGTGCTTTCCGAGCACATAGGCTCCAAAACCCACCACAAATGGCAAGAACAACCGCGACCGAGTACTGATCGCCGCTCGAGCTCTGCCAAGAAAAGTCGCTACGATTTGCGCCACACGAAATTCACCCAAAAATCTAGCACTGTGAGGCTGTGCTGCTTGCTGGCGCCGCCGCCGAGCAGCGCAAAGAGTTTCGTTGCCAGTGAAAATCCAATTGAAACTGGTGTCTCGCATTGCTCTTTGTTGTCCTCTACTGTCAGAAACGAACCTGATAGGTAACAAACTCGACAGAAACATGCTTCAAAGTTCAAACCGCTACTGCAGCAAAACAGCCGAGACTTCGAAGATTCTATTACCAACCACCACAAGCTGTTCCGTCTTCTCTGAGCCCTCCATTTCACCCCCACCACCGGGCACCGGCGCGGGCGCGCCTCGCCGCCCCGGCCGCCGTCTCAACGCACGAGCATGATGCCGCACGCGCCGTCCCGAGCCCCGGGGGCTTTGGGGTTCAAACCGCACCTCCCTACCAAGCCGCCGCACCTCACCTCTTCCTCCACCGCCACCCCGACCTCCGCCTCCACGCGCGGCCGCCTCTGTGCCGCCACGCGCCGGGACCTCCTCGTCCTCGTCCCCTCGCTAGTCGCGGCGTCCACGGTCCTCCAGTCCCTTCCCCTCGCCGCCTCCGCCGCGGCAGGCGATGACAAGCCGACCCCGCCGCCGCCGGCGCAGGCGCAGGCGCAGGCGCCCGCCGCTCCGGCCTCGCCTCCGCCTCCAGCGGAGGAGCCGGCGCTGTCGAGGGTCTACGACGCCACGGTGATCGGGGAGCCCCAGGCCGTGGGGAAGGACGCGCGGCGGAGGGTGTGGGAGAAGCTGATGGCGGCCCGGGTGGTGTACCTCGGCGAGGCCGAGCTCGTGCCCGACCGCGACGACAGGGTGCTCGAGCTCGAGATCGTCAGGAAGCTCGCCGCCGGCTGCGCAGAGGCTGGGAGGAGCATCTCCCTCGCGCTCGAGGCCTTTCCCTGCGACCTCCAGGAGCAGCTCAACCAGTTCATGGATGGCAGGTAGTTGCAGTTTGTGTTGACATAATGACTCTTACCACTTTTCAAGTTGTGACAAGTATTGGTGAGCAACACTACAGAATTGAATTCCTCGCTGTGATGTTGCAGTTGCAAGTTTGATTTCCATAGATGTAGAGAAGTCGGGAAATGGATTATGGCAAGAGGCAAAACCGTGGCTATGCTAGGATTATAACTAAAAATGTCTTCTAAGCTGTACTATATATAACTGGTAGTTTGACCCTTCTCCCAATAAACTGCTAAGTTCCATCCTCGAGGTTTTACTATAATTATCTGTATGTCTAGTGGACTACTGCTATTTTGAGTTTTCAGACTACATAGGTTCCACGCAGGTTAAGCTCAACAAAAGCCCTATAATGTTGGTTTTACGTTTTGCCTATATTTGTTCAATCTTTTCTGGTGGAGAAAGCCTTCCAATCCTTTCATGTGGGTGAACTTGCAACAATTCTTTACATTATGCAGAATTGATGGCAATAGCTTAAGGCTTTATACATCTCACTGGGCACCAGAGCGATGGCAGGAGTATGAACCACTTTTGAATTACTGCCTTGATAATGGAATAAAGCTTGTTGCCTGTGGAACTCCACTTGAGGTAATTTGTAATTGTTTCTCACATGTGATTCAGGCATATTGGAGTCATAAGTAATCTTGTTCATTTATACTTCTGAATTGTGGACTCATAACATTCTAAAATTGTACTGATTTAAAATTTATTTGCATTTTCAAACATGAAAGCTTTTTTTTTTTACCATGTATTGTAATGTCTTTGCCTGCTTAAGCACCTCTGCTACATGTCTTTTCAGCCGTTCCTAGTAAATCTCTGATGTGAAGGGATATTTGATATGTAAATGTAATACGTAAGCTTAGCTTACCTTAAATTACTGTGTGAAAATTATCAAGTGCTTTTTCTTGACTAGGTGGTAAGAACTGTGCAAGCGGAAGGAATTAGAGGCCTTTCAAAAGCTCAAAGAAAGCTTTATGCTCCTCCAGCCGGCTCAGGCTTCATTTCTGGTTTTACATCCATCTCAGGCCGATCATTGATAGACAAAATTTCATCAAATCGTGGTTCCCCTTTTGGACCAAGCTCATATTTATCAGCACAGGCAAGAGTAGTTGATGATTATACCATGTCCCAGACAATAATGAAAGAAATTACTAATGGAGATCCTTCAGGGATGCTCGTTGTTGTAACTGGTGCAAGTCATGTTATGTATGGACCACGAGGAATTGGTGTTCCTGCCAGGATATCTAAAAAGATGCAAAAGAAAAAACAAGTTGTGGTACTCCTTGATCCTGAGAGACAAAGTATAAGGAGAGAAGGTGAAATCCCTGTAGCTGATTTCTTATGGTATTCTGCTGCCAAGCCATGCAGTAGGAATTGCTTTGATCGTGCTGAAATTGCTAGAGTTATGAATGCTGCTGGCCGGAGACGTGAAGCTTTACCTCAGGTTATCACTCACTCTTTCTCAGTATAAATTGAGTGCTTGCTCTTGATGCTATATATATTACATGCTTCCTGTAACATCTTGGGAGTATTTATTAGTCTAAAGGCAAATGTAAGGTACTGATTGTTATACATGAATTGTAGACCAAGAAAATATTGTTATGAACTTATGATAACTCTTTCTCAAGTCTGTCTTGTTATGATGTACTCATATTTTCTTACATTGGAGCTGACAGAACTTCCTGTATTTCTATGACAGGATCTTCAGAAAGGAATAGATCTTGGTGTAGTTTCTCCTGAGATATTGCAGAACTTTTTTGACCTTGAGAAATACCCTGTTATGGCAGAACTGATTCACCGTTTCCAAGTAAGCAGCTCCTGTAGTCTTTATCTCTGACTCTTTTCCCTTTTAGATATGCCAATTAAAGATGCCGCTTAGTATTTTGGTAGGAAGACATGGTTAAATTGTTGAAACTTAAAGCTGGCCATTTTCTGCAGGGTTTCCGTGAAAGGTTGCTAGCTGATCCCAAGTTTCTGCATAGATTAGCTATTGAAGAGGGTATATCAATAACTACCACTCTTCTAGCACAATATGAAAAACGAAAAGGACGGTTTTTCGAAGAGATCGACTATGTTCTCACTGATACAATTAGGGGTTCTGTTGTTGACTTCTTTACAGTGTGGCTTCCTGCACCTACTATTTCGCTCTTATCTTTTGCCGACGATGGCTCTGGTGAGAGTGTGGAGCTTCTGAAAGGAATTTTAGGATCAGTGCCAGATAATGCATTTCAAAAGGGTATTGTTGGACAGAATTGGAACATTAACCAGAGGTTTGCATCGGTGCTTATGGGTGGTCTAAAACTTGCTGGTGTCGGATTCATTTCTAGTATTGGAGCTGGAGTTGCTTCAGATGTCTTATATGGTGCCCGTCAGATTCTTAGACCTTCTGCAAGTATGGAAGGGGGGCGCAAAAGAACTCCGATCTGGAAAGCAGCAGCTGTTTATAGTTGCTTCCTTGGAACATCAGCAAACCTGCGATATCAGGTAGTTTGCCAAGAGCATCTTTCTGTTTACTCAAGTGATGTTAGTTATGACTTATGAGAAGCTATTTTGTCAGTGGTTGCATATATTAGGACATATATCAGTGATGGTTAAAATATGTTGTAATATTACATGCTGAGAATGGTAGTCGGTAACATCAAAATTAGGCCTTGCAACTGCAGCTCATCTGCAATCAGTAACTCACTGATGCATTAGATTATCCAAGTAAATGCAGCTTATAATTTCATCTATTTTTTATAATAGTGTTAACCTTTTCCATTGAACATGTTTCAGGTCATAGCTGGTCTGATTGAGCATCGGCTAGGAGAGGATCTGATGGCCTACTATAACCAGCCACTTCTTGCTGGCCTCGTATCCTTTGTTTCAAGGACAGTTAACTCATACTGGGGAACACAGGTTTACCACTTTTGCACTTTACATTAACCCTATAATGTTATGGTATTTAAAATTGCACTTTTGGAGCTGGCTGAACACCAAGAACAAGTGTTCTCCACTTTCTTGGAACAAGAAACTTTACAATCTGTTTCTTATTTTGGCATAGGACCAAAGATGTTAGAACTCTTAAAATAAGGTATGCTATTGAGCAACCCTCCGATTCCAATTGACCGGTTTTTCAGTTTGCAGGCATAGTTAGGAGGCAACTCAGTCTGCTAGGTAGCATTGGACTTTGTAACTGATTGCTTTAATTCCGGCATTTTTATTTTGCCTGTTCAACTTGCTACATTAACTTCAGGATATATGATCTTAGGCTGGTCCTGGTTTAATTGAGATAAAAGGAACCATCAGTTTATTGTTGCTTCTTGAGTGGCCTTTTCTCTTATTGATAAAATCCTATTGAATATCTTGGGAAGGAAATTAAAACCTTACAAGAGAAGGATGTGACAAAATTCCATGATTTACTCATGCTATTATTTGCACTACATCTTGCTGTACTAACACCATGTTTCTTGCAGCAATGGATCGATCTTGCACGTGCTACAGGCGTGCAAAGTACTAAGAAAGAGCTGCCTTCTCCTGAGGTTTCGAGTGCAACTGAAATGCCATTGCTAGAATGTGGCACGACAGAAGTACAGAATGTAGACGACAGCAGTAATAACCAATCAAATGACTTGACATAATCATCACGCAGTGACCAAATTTGTTGTAGCCATACAAACAAAACACAGAGCAGCTTCCTTCCATGACACAGCACATACGATACAAACCATACACTACAGGCATATAAATGAGATGTCTTCTTCAAGCCAGGTTGAAGCTTAGCCATTGTGTCCTGTGGAGAGACGAATCTGAAATTCTGAAGAGCAAAGCTTTGAAGACTTTCACATTGTTATGATCAAAAAGCCATTTTTACACCCCTCATGGGGGTGAATACCGTTTGTACATTCACAGACGAGACGATCGAAGAAATTTTGAATCCTGTACAGCATTGTACACGTGAAGTTTGAACCAAAATTACTGGACATTGTTATATGGCAAGGATCAGGGTTGTCGCTAGTGAATTGTGATACACCTTGTATGCCCTTGAATCCAAGACTGGATGTATAATTTTATTGGCTGAGCGGACTGTGCGACGGTCTGATGTGTTCCTGTTGTATTGCTATGGTGTGAGTGTGATCAAACCAGTCCCTATGTGGTCCTACCAAACTGCAGGCTAAACCGTTTTCACCTCTGCCTTTCCAACGCTGGTGAGTGGTGAACCATAGCAAACCACACACCATGAACTCGGACCAGGCGACTTTCACCCGGCAGCAGACCTGATCCCAGATTCCCAGGAAGTCAAGATCCAACGCCTGAGAATTTTATGGCTGCCAGGCAACTTTGCCTGATGTCAAACCGAACAGGCTAGCTTCACGTGGCATTTCTTCCTCTTAACCGCGTGTCCAGAATACGGTGGACTTATGAAGCCGGATGCGTCCTTTATCTAGTCTAGATGATAGTGGGAAGAATCCCATTGCAGAACAGAAGAGATATTGGTTCGTTCAGAATCATCAGATCGCTCTATCTATGCTCAAAAGTTTGAAACAAGAAGGACAATGCTCCAAACGAATGGGCATCTATCACCTCGTGCACAGGTTCTACCTGTTCCTTGAGCGCAGGGATCCATCAGGCTGTCACGCTCGTGCAACCAAACCAAGGCACCATGCGCTGCCTTGTGCTGCCGCACGAATCCAGTTCCCGAGTCTCATCAACCATCCAACGGAGTCTCATCAACCATCCAACGGAGCAGTTCTTCGGTTTTTTTTATCATCACAGGAACCTAAATATGCTGTGCTGCATCACCACTGAAAAACATATCAAAAGCACAACACTAACAGTAACAGCAGATATGGTGTGACAGAAACAGAACATAGATCCAGGCACCGTGCGCTGTCAAAGTGCCAAACGTATCAAAAGGACGTGGCATTAGAGCAAGTATCATGTTGGGCTGTAAGAAGGCTAAATGCTGATGTTGAGGAGAGAAGAAAAGAGAGCTTATAGTCTGTTTGGGCACCAAAACCAAGACAATATGTGAAAGAGGCAAATTATTATATGAGTTGGCTGAGAGATGGGCTGTAAGGATCTATACAGCCAACAACTAGCTGTATTATAATACTTGTTCTTATCGATGCATCTCATCTTTTCTTTACTCTCAAAAGTTAAGAATTCCGGGGTTTTTTATGGAGGAAATAGATATTGTACCATATTCTTTTTTTATATACATAGGCTAAGATGTTTCGAATCCATCACATGACATGCCCACGGCCGCCAGCTAGTATAGGGCCTTGTTTAGTTCCTAAAATTTGGCATGTTAAATTTGGGAGAAACACTGTTTTGGCACTGTAGCAATTTTGTTTGTATTTAGTAAAAATTATCCAAACATTGATTAATTAGGCTCAAAATGTTCGTCTCGTAAAGTACAACAAAACTGTGCAATTAGTTTTTAATGTCATCTATATTTAGTACTCCATGCATGTACCAAGAT